>REGL01000694.1:72658-83565 GCA_004194395.1 Aurelia aurita complex sp. Pacific | reverse complement strand
ATTGTTTTTCTTCTTTTTCAAGAATTCAAGAAAACTTTTCAAAAAAACTTTAAACCATCGTAATTTCTAAACTGTTTGACGCAGCATGAAATTATTTCGAAAAAAAAACAATAGTTTATGGATGTCTGCAATATGGTATCAAGCAAAACTCTGCCACTCTTCTGGTTTATGATTTAGAAATTTGATGACGTCACATCCTCAAATGAGTTGAAATGTGAGATACGCTGTAATCTCGAAAAATATTCAAAACTTCTAAAGAGTCCAAGGGTAGAATTATAGATAGTATCAAAAGTTTCTTTCAAGCCATTCAATCAGAGAACTAGGTCATAGAATTTTACACCCAACTTTTTACACCAAGTTAAAGATTTGGAACCTATGCTGGTTGTGATCAGAATGAGAAGAAAGTAGAGGTTCTGTCATTCAATACTATTTCTAAGTCGTGTACCACAGGAAGACCTTTAAGACTCAATTAATTCTCAATTCATTAAAAACTCAATTCATAGAAAAAGACTTACATCGTCTCATTGCTTCTTGCTTCTTCACTGACTCTTCTTGCTTGGTAAGATTTTCTTCATTCATTCTTCTCTGAATAAAATCAATTGCACATTCGTTTGATGAGACTTTGTTGAACTACTAAACTGGTACATACAGTAGGCAGTATGAGAAGCATAAAGAGAAACTGAAATAATCATGAGTAGCCAATGATGTACCTTTCTGGAGATAGACCTCTTGGAGCAGGGAAAGTACTGTATTGCCTCTTGCCTACAAATAGTTACAATACCCACAAAAAACCAGGTGAGTAAAAAAAAGAATCCCTGTTTGAAAGACCAAAAATCTCTCGATATCAAGACAACAATGTTGGTAAAAATGTCATTCAATAGTGAACATGTTCAAATATATTCAAAATATTCCCTGCCTGAAATCAGCCACTCCGTTGTGAAATTATGAGAAATAATCTTCTCGAGGAAGCCCCTCCAAGAAATTTCCAAAAATTGCATAAAATCATGACCAAATTTCTCATATGTCTATGCCTTATAGCAACAACTTGTACATGCTTTGGCAGGTTTTATCTCTTTGGGAGATGAAAATGTCATCCCTCGGGGCAAAACAACATTATTCTGGACGATTTCATTTTCCCAGGAGGATAAAACATGTTCGAATGTGTTGAACTCATTGAGATAAGGCAAAAAACTTGGGAAATGTTGGTCGTTGTTTCGAGCCTGTTTTGAAAATTCCTTGTAAGGGCTTTCTAGAGAAAATCCTTCATAATTTCAGAATGGAGTGGCCAGTTTCAGTCAGGTAAATATTGAGGTCCATTTGAACATGTCTGCTATTAAATGCTATGTTTCACAATATCATTATCTTGATATTCAGGGAATGGTGATTTTTCAAACAGGGATTCTTTTTATTGACTCACCTGGTATTTCTAACAGTCCATAAAGTTTCAGCAGCAGCTCCTTTGCTAAAGAGCTACTGTACATACTGCCCATGGAACTCAGACTGAAAAGTATCCAAAAAGGTCTTTAAAAAGCTTGCAAGATTTATGTTTTGTAAACTTCATGAAGTAAATCAAAATCTGATTTAGTCATCTGTGAAGCTAGTACTTTATTGCTTTGTAATGCATCAGAAAACCAGGGGGTCACTTGACTTTAATTAGTACGGGGGTGTGCACTCCAAGAAATAGTTTCTTCACCTGGCTCTAGAATTATTCCCTACAAATGATACCCAGCTTTAGAAACAATTGATGAGAAGTATACCCCAGAACGTAAAAAATACACTGGAAAATAAATGACATAACAAAAACCTGCTCTAACAAAATACCCCATTAACAACCGACTCCAGAAAGATTGCCTTCTTTGGATTCCCAGCATAAGAGAAAAAGGGGCAAAAATGATACTTGGAAAGGAGTACACACCCCATCAGCAAAATGTTCCAAGTAAAAAGTTGTTTTTGTTCAAAACAAACTGGCGAGTTCAATGATTCATGGGGGAATTTGGCTCCAGCTGAATTGAAGTATCATTGAAAATGAATGATTTGTGAACGATAGTTACTATGGTTGCCAAAAATAAACGGAAAGCTTTCACAAACCTGTTGCTGAAGTTGATCTTCATAGCGTTTTCTTGCAAGTTGGTCTTGGTATTGGGCTCTCTAAAGTTTGATAAAATGTGTTTATAAAATAAACCTTAAACAATCAACATTTAGAGATCATTATTTGGCTCATTCGCAAGTAAGCACATTCAGATTGCTAAATGACATAAACAAGACAATTAATACAAATATGAATTGTTGAAATTCAACAGGTGTTTCAAGAAAGTACCACTTGTTTAAAATATTTCTCTGAAAGTCATAGGAAGCATAACGTTGTGGAGAAAGATAGAAAAAGATAAATAATCTCAAAATTATATGTTTAGGGTTCAGCTGAGGTGGAAAATAGGCAAATTTATTGGCACCAAAATTAGAAACGTAGGATAGGGGGCGCTCTCCTCGATTAGTTTACCTATTGAGAGAGCTCCTCCTTTAAGTAATTCACTCCATACAATTTATCTCATTTCTCTGTATTTGTATATTGTATTAATTTTCCGTATCAATGTATTAATGTCTGTAATATCTTATTTCCTTGTAGTTAGTTATCTTTTGGTAGCGTAAGTTATAAATTGTATGTTGTGGATTTGAAATATATGAACTGAACTGAGAAGCAAAACTGAAGCATCAGTTCCGCAGAGAATAACTTTCAAAATAAATTGAAGAACTAGTAACTTTGTCATGCTTCTTGTAAAGTTCATTTCAACTTGAGCATACATATATATTTGTTGTTGCATAAATTCTCCTAAAATGTACAATTTATTTTACTAATGAACAGTAACATTTTACGAGAGGAAAGTACAAGGAGCATCAAAATACATTGCAACCCTGCGGCTATTACATTTAACAGATACAAAAATGAATACAAAAATTAAGACCAACAAGGAACTACACAAAAAGAATAACCAATCTACAGTGATCCCCAATGTAATAAACCTTCAAGCAAACCATAAATGAGCCTAAATATCTGAAAACAAAGTTCAAAAAATATCAAAACGAATCTGCATACCTGATTATGCTGTTGGGTTTCTGACTGTAGAGTTTTTCTTTTCTCTTCCCCTTCAACTCTAACTCTGTCTGTTTTGATTTGCTCATAAGCAGCTTCATTTTCCTAGGATTAAACATAAAATGAGTTAAAATTGGCAGTTTCTTTGGAAGATGTTATTGCTTGACATTGCCAGAATCAAATCGCTGTTTCATGAAAGAAACACAACAGACCACCAGAGGGGGGGGGGGGAATGACCAACAGAAATTTAGATCATGATTCTTTGTGTCCAACGATGAGCCTAGTAAAAATCAAAATTCTTGTAGTTTAGTTCAGCTAATTGTATTAGTTTATTGATGATAAATTGTAGAGAATTTAAATATGAAAACTGTACTGAATTGAACTTGGAGAAACAAACAGCAAAAAGTTCCCCTCGCTCTATACAGTTTAGGCCTTGCACACATCAATATGGTTATTCCTGCCTGAGAATTCTTAAGAATATTTTTAGCTTCTTAAGAAGTCTTATGTTTAAAAACTTACAGTAACAGTCATATGGCATAAGAGCTCTTATCATATTGTGAAGAATTCTTGAAAATTCTCGTCATGTTAATGCGCATGAGGCCTGTTCCATCATACTAGATTTCCATACTAGATGCACATGTCACTTGCATTGTTCTTGCATGGTGTATACTGTATACCATATTAATGTATTATTCAGAAATCAATGTTTTGAACAAGCAAGGCTATAGACTTTAGAAAATTGGCATTTTTGCACCCTTCATTTTGTTGGCAAAAGCAAAGGCTTTACTAGGCTTTACAAAACTGGCATATTTGCACCCATCAAATTTTGGGCAAAAACTAAGGCTATAGCCTTTGGAAAATTGGGATTTCTGGACCCCTTGTTTTTCAGAAATCAATGTTTTGAACAAGCATTCATCTGAAAATATTGGCAGTTAATGCATACAGTATATCTCAATTCAACGCTTCTCCAGTATGAAAACGGGTATATCAACTTATCTTGGTTTTCATGCCTAAAAATTTGTTGAGAATGTTCTCAGAACTCTTGTTCAAGAAAATTTACAGTCTTTCATATGGCTCAATGAAATCTTATCAAAATGTGAAGAAATCTGGTCAGTTCTGTTGAGAATTCTTGTAATTTTCATATGTGAAAGGCCTGCAATGTACTCTCGAAATTTGTCAAATTAAGGTGTCATAAAAAACCAAAGAGATTACTAACCTTTGTCTTTGCTTGAAATTCCTGATACTTTGTTGATTCTTGCAATTTTGACAATTCAAGTGCTTGATGTGAATTAGCTGAAAAGAGAGTTGTATAATTGAAATGTTATTTTAGTCAGCCTGTGATAAGGAGCATTATGCCTATCTTGGCAACTGGGAAGACTATTCAAGAGACCTTGCCATCAGAGAAATCTCAGTAGGGCTTGCTTGCGCATGCATCCCTTGTTGGATTTTGGGTCTCCATAGTTGGTTTTGTGATAGTGATTGGGGATAGTGATTGCTTGATTGTCAGATAAAATTCCTTGTCTATATCTCACTTATCTATGAAACATTTTTGGTAGTTATCAAGTTTCTATGATCATTGCAATTGGCCACAGGGATGCTATGTACTGGTATAATCTTGTAATATTATGTATGTTACACTGATTACACAAGTCTTAGTTTTCTACATTGAACTGAATGATGGTTATGGCTTCAAACTGAGACTCATGATGACACAGCTTCCAAACACAGACAAATTGGGCCAAATTTGTGACATTTAGGGTGTGTCCAATCAAATTTGACTTTCTTGTATAGTTAGACCACTTGCCTTTTCTTAGCATTTGATTAGCAGATTAGATAAAAGTTCAACAACACAAAGTGAAGTGACGTTCAAAATGGTGTTTCATATTCCGTTTGACATCAAAGGATAGAAGATGTTTTACTTTTCTTAAGAACTTTCAAAGGATTTTAGTCCATGTTTAGAGTCTGTTTTATTACGAGTCCTTATACTGTATGATTGAAAATAAAAAAATCAAATTAAAAACATTGAAAAAATACATAGAATCACATCATCAGTCCAAAATTATGTCAGGAAATTATTATGAAAATATGAAAAAAATCTCAGTATATGGGACACAGCATTGTGAGGAATGCTCAGGACACCAGTTTGCAATATTTGATGCATGTGAACACATTGGCGCACATATGAAAAATAAAATTAAAGGTACTGAGGAAGAAATGACCATATGTGTGTGATTGACCACATTTGCCTCTGGCCTTGACCATCCTGGAACACATGGATGTGTATGCTATTGCAAAGGATCCTCAATAAGGAATGGCAGAAGCATCTGGCGCATTTTTGGCATAGTTTTACCAGAATGTACTTTTTCTCCACAAATATCCAATTTTTTTTTGCTTTTCTAGCATGGTGTAACAAGCATTGAAAACCTTGAATATAATCTTTCACATACAGAAAGGGACCTTGCTTGATTTGCAGATCTAGTCTGCAGAGTAGGGCACTTTTCAACGAGATTTCCATTGTGCACAAGGAAATTTATTTTGTGCTCTATTGTGGGTGCTCTCTCCTCGATTAGTTTATCTATTGAGAGAGATCCTCCAAAAATTCCTCACTTACAAATTTCTTTCAAATTAGTTTCAAGTTCTCTTTATTGTAATACTATCATATTAATTTGTTGTTGTTGTTAGGTAGAATTTGTATGTTTTTTGGAATTTTAAAAATGAAACCTGAACTTGCATTGTTATATTTTGAATAGCCTATTGAAGATCTCCTTCAAAAAGATCAAGTGCCATACTCTGCACACAATTATTAATTTACTCACGAGATCTGTCCAATTCTCTAGCTGCCTTTGCAGCTCTCTCCAGGCCAGTAGGATCAAAGTTTGACCACGCTTTGGAAGATGATTTTGATTTATCACCACCCCCATCATCTTTGCCTCCATCATCCCCACCTCCAGCTGCAGGACCGAAACCACCAGGCGCCCCTGGCAGGCCTGGTGCACCACCAAGTGGTGGAATTTGCGGTATGAGTGGTGGCTCTTGGCCCCCCTTGTTCACACCAAATATCCAAGACATTGAAACCTTCTAGCCAAGATAAGGGCAGCTCAAGATGTCAGGATTTTCTAAGGCCTAAATTCTGGCGGGGCTTTAACTTTCTTGTAGGGCACCTTTTACCACAGCGATTTTCTTGCAACTATTTCAGCAGCTTTCTAATAGCTTGTTATTTGTTTCTGTTTCTTGTTTTCAATGCAGCATGTGCATCTTTCTCAGCAATTCTTCGCAGCTTTTGGACTGAAGTTTTGTTTCTGATGCAACAAGAAGCCGCCGCACCGCCGCACGTGGATTGAATTGAGTTGAATTATCACTGTGCAAAGGAGACAAATGGCTGCGCAGCGTCGTTTAACTTCGCCACGCATGTCGCTCTCAAAGAACAAACAAGAAAGTATTTTTGCAGGAGCATCATTTGGGGAGAATGGTGCACTGACGTCAGAGACGTAGGAACCGGGGGCACTGGGGGGCAAATGCCCCAAGATTTTGAAATCATGACGAAAAAGTGCCTATTTTTTTGAAGGCGAATTTACTTGTCCGCTTCCGATTTCAAATTGCAGACAAATAATAGAAATTTTTGCATAAAAAGCTTGATATTTACTGATATTTAGCTTGCGAAATGCAGCCATTGATTAGCCTGTGTCCCAACACTAAGCCTGCTGGAGCACAGGCTACCCAACACAGGCTACCACTGACCCATATACCCCAAGGATGACAACTTGTAAAAGATCAAAGGAAGAAACGTGATAGATACTCTAAGCCCGAGGGGAGGGGGTACTTGTCCAGGTTTTGGTCGGGGACGTGCCATCGAAGCTTCAAAAACATACCCGTTCCTTATACCAATTTTCCGAAAATGTATATCCCACCNAGCTTATTTTTGACATGACTGCAGGTGGTAATATAAAAAAACCACAGGATAACCTGAGCTGTCATCAGGGATTAACACTATCCATGATGTCTCTTAGAAAATCGGTCCATAGGCTTCCCTGATTGGCTAAAGGGCAATACACTGTGTATATGTAGCAATGCTGTGTACACAGCTTCTATGCTGCGTAGTCTGTGTGTTCATTCTGGTTATGGGATGGAGAGTCTGGTTTAGATATGGATCGTGTTAAACATGATCATACTGTATATCTAATGAAGAAAGATATATCTGCACATCTACCTCAGGCATTTTTTTCTTTGGTTCAGAAGCTGAGCAGTAATAAGAGATTTGAATCACCTCCCATTAAATTCTAATAAAATAAATTAAATGCCTGTAGTAGATGTGTAGATATATCCTTCTTCTTTCGATCTATGCTCATATTTGCTCCTAGAAAAAATTTTTCAAATGCACAACGAGTGAGCTAGCTACCTGGGTTTCACAGAAAATTTCACGGATTTAATTTTTTGAATTACTGGTTGGGAGAATTTCCTTTGTCTGCAATCCCTGTGATTGAATTGCAGTGTCAATCAGAAGCAGCTCATTCTATTATCTTACAAAATCTGTCCTTGTTCAGTCATATGGCTCAAGAGCTCTATCATATTGTGAAGAATTCTTGAAAATTCTTGTCATGTTAATGCGCATGAGCCCTGTTCCATACTAGATGCAAAAAACATGTCACTTTTGCATTGTCCTTGCATCGTGTACATGCCATCTTAATGCATTATTCAGAAATCAATGTTTTAAACAAGCATTCATCTGAAACTTTCGTAGTCCCACTTAACTATTGGCAGTTAATGCATATATCTCTATCTGTATGAAAACTGATATATCAACTTATCTTGGTTTTCACGCCTAAGAATTCTTTGAGAATGTTCTCAGAATTCTTGTTTAAGAAAATTCACAGTCTTTCGTACAGCTCATGAATTCTTTATCAAAATGTGAAGAGATCTTTGTCAGTTCTTAAGGAGTTTTGAGACTTCTTGTAAATGTTCATACAGTATGTGTAAGGCTTGCAATGTACTCTCAAAATTTGTCAAATTAAGATGTCAAATTAAGCGATTAACCTTTGTCTTTGCTTGAAATTCCTGATACTTTGTTGCTTCTTGCAATTTTGACAATTCAAGTGCTTGATGTGAATTAGCTGAAAAAAGAGTTGTATAATTGAAATGTTATTTCAGTCAGCCTGTGATAAGGAGCATTATTCCTATCTTGGCAACTGGGAAGACTATTCAAGAGACCAAGAAGCAGTTGCCATAAAAGAAATCTCAGTAGGGCTTGCTTACGCATGCATCCCTTGTTGGATTTTGGGCCATAGTTGGTTTTGTGGATGCAGGGCTTGGGGATAGTGATTGCCTGATTGTCAGATAAATTCCTTGTCCATATCTCACTTATTTATGAAACATTTTTTGTAGTTATCAAGTTTCTATGATCATTGCAATTGGCCACAGGGTTGCTATGTACTGGTATTGTCTTGTAATATATTTTAAACTGATTACACAAGTCTTAGTTTTCTACATTGAACTGAATGATAGTTATGGCTTCAAACTGAGACTCATGATGATACAGCTTCCAAACACAGACACATTGGGCCAATTGAGTGACATTTAGGGTGTGTCCAATCAAATTTGACTTTCTTGTATAGTTAGACCACTTGCCTTTTCTTAGCATTTGATTAGCAGATTAGATAAAAGTTCAACAACACAAAGAGAAGTGACGTTCAAAATGGTGTTTCATATTCCGTTTGACATCAAAGGATAGAAGATGTTTTACTTTTCTTAAGAACTTTCAAAGGATTTTAGTCCGTGTTTAGAGTCTGTTTTATTACGAGTCCTTATACTGTATGAGTGAAAATAAAAAAATCAAATTAAAAACATTGAACAAATACATAGAATCACATCATCAGTCCAAAATTATGTCAGGAAATTATTATGAAAATATGGAAAAAATCTCAGTATATAGGACACGGCTTTGTGAGGAATGCTCAGGACACCAGTTTACAATATTTGATGCATGTGAACACATTGGCGCACATATGAAAAATAAAACTAAAGGTACTGAGGAAGAAATGACCATATGTGTGTGATTGACCACATTTGCCTCTGGCCTTGACCATCCTGGAACACATAGATGTGTATGCTATTGCAAAGGATCCTCAATAAGGAATGGCAGAAGCATCTGGAGCATTTTTGGCATAGTTCTACCAGAATTTACTTTTTCTCCACAAATATCCAATTTTTTTTGCTTTTTCTAGCATGGTGTAACAAGCATTGAAAACCTTGAATATAATCTTTCACATACAGAAAGGGACCTTGCTTGATTTGCAGATCTAGTCTGCAGAGTAGGGCACTATTCGATGAGATCTCCACTGTGCACAAGGAAATTAATTTTGTGCTCTATTGTGGGTGCTCTCTCCTCAATTAGTTTATCTATTGAGAGAGATCCTCCTGAAATTCCTCACTTACAAATTTCTTTCAAATTAGTTTCAAGTTCTCTTTATTGTAATACTATCATATTAATTTGTTGTTGTTGTTAGATAGAATTTGTATGTTTTTTGGAATTTTAAAAATGAAACCTGAACTTGCATTGTTATATTTTGAATAGCCTATTGAAAATCTCCTCCAAAAAGAGCAACTCTGCACACAATTAATATACTCACGAGATCTGTCCAATTCTCTAGCAGCTTTTGCAGCTCTCTCCAGGCCAGTAGGATCAAAGTTTGACCACGCTTTAGAAGATGATTTTGATTTATCACCCCCATCATCTTTGCCTCCATCCCCACCTCCAGCTGCAGGACCGAAACCACCAGGCGCCCCTGGCAGGCCTGGTGCATCACCAAGTGGTGGAATTTGCGGTATGAGCGGTGGCTCTTGGCCCCCCTTGTTCACACCAAATATCCAAGACATTGAAACCTTCTAGCCAAGGGAAGGGCAGCTCAAGATGTCAGGATTTTCTAACTAAGGCCTAAATTCTGGCGGGACTTTAACTTTCTTGTAGGGCACCTTTTACCACAGCGATTTTCTTGCAACTATTTCAGCGGCTTTCTAATAGCTTGTTATTTGTTTCTGTTTCTTGTTTTCAATGCAGCATGTGCATCTTTCTCAGCAATTCTTCGCAGCTTTTGGACTGAGGTTTTATTTCTGATGCAACAAGAAGCCGCCGCACCGCCGCACGTGGATTGAATTGAGTTGAATTATCACTGTGCAAGAAAGTATTTTTGCAGGAGCATCATTTGGGGAGAATGGTGCACTGACGTCAGAGACGTAGGAACCGGGGGCACTGGGGGGCAAATGCCCCAAGATTTTGAAATATAACGAAAAAGTGCCTATTTTTTTGAAGGCGAATTTACTTGTCCGCTTCCGATTTCAAATTGCAGACAAATAATAGAAATTTTTGCATAAAAAGCTTGATATTTACTGATATTTAGCTTGCGAAATGCAGCCATTGATTAGCCTGTGTCCCAACACTAAGCCTGCTGCCCAGGGGGGGGTACTCATTGACTTTCAGTACGGGGGGGGTCCATGCCAATATTTGGGGTCCGAATTTTTATGTTCAATCAATATTTGGGGTCTGTGAATAAGAACATGGACAAAAATTCAATATTTAGGGTCCACAAATCTGAAGAAAGGAAGAATCGTTGGCCCTGAAGTTGCGAATTATGAAATAAATGTTTTGGTATTATTCAAAAACTGAGAAAGATCGAGAAGCTCAAATTGAAATCATTCAAAAACATTTCAGGGACCCCAGAGATAAATAACAATATTTGGGGTCTCCAAAACGATAGACGCAATATTTGGGGTCCCCAAGACATCAGGCTTAATATTTGGGGGTCAGCAAAGAAATAGTGGCATGGAC
>REGL01000694.1:40786-67604 GCA_004194395.1 Aurelia aurita complex sp. Pacific | reverse complement strand
CTCTAAGTTAAAGTCTCTTTTATTCACAAATCTGAAAAACTGGAAAGTTAAGTTAAAGGCTCCTCCACAGTAGCCATTCAAACGGCGCACATATTTTTTGGGACATCCTGTAGAAATTAGAGGTATGTTGTTTAGCAAATGCTGCTTCTTCTCTTTTCCTCTTTTTAATTTTGGCAAGCTGTTATTGTTTCATGCTGAATTTTGATTACACCCCCAGTAACAACCCCACTGGTCACTGGACATTGAAATTACAGCTAGAAAAAATTAGAGATTATGATTTTTCAATGGGGATTACCTAATTATCATGATGGGGAAAGGAAAAATGTTGACAATCAACTTTGATGGAACTTGTATAATTTTTGACTGGAAAACAAAGATCTCAACAGGGAAAAACAGAAACAAGGCAGGGAAAATTTTCAAACTTAGAGGGGGAAACACATTTGGACACAGATTGGGATAACTTTTCAATTTTCCCAAATGGATTAAGGAAAATTTGATCATGACGTTAGGCCAATTTGCAAGGTTTCTTGAGGAGGGCCTTCCTAAAGTTGTTTTGGGTTTGAATTAGATTGATAAATGCATTTTCTTAATTGCCAGGTGGTGGGTATCATGCGTCAAAACATGGACAAAGTTCTTGAAAGAGACCATAAGTTGTCAGATCTTGATAACAGAGCAGGTTAGTTGTTATCTAACCCTTCACATTTTTATTGCCTTCATAACTTTTTGTTGCCTCTTTTTTTAGACAAAAAGGTAAGCATAAGCATATAACCAGGCAGAATATGGATTTTAGAATCAATAAAACAAAGAGATACTGGGGAAATCTCAAGATTGAAACAGGGCATTGGAAGCATCTGAAATTTGGGGGACGACACTTCAAGGGCACTTTTCTCATTAAGCTAAAGGGGCCCTTCATGAAAATATAACGGGCACTTTTTGTTTATTGCAAAATCTTGAGGGCATGTGCCCTCAATGGCCCCGCCCTGGTTCCTGTGGCTATTGATTGAAAACGTAGGTACCAGTGCCAGTTTATATGGAATCAGCTACCTAAACTAATCTAGACCATTTTTTCTCAAAAGATTTTGGTCAAAAAATTTAAAATGGACATGTTGATATCAAATATTGATCACATACGTAGATTACAATTCACAAAAGTTGCCTGCTGTACCACGCAGCATCCACCTCCAAACCAGAGCTTTGGCCTTTTGGGCTATGAATGTTCTTGAAGCACACCGAATCAACCATAGCATTGATAAAATTTGAATGATATTAGATCATATCACATTCTGTTTTCTAGAAGTCACCTGTGCTATTGTGGGGTTAAGGCCAAAAGGCCAAAGCTCTGGTTTGGAGGTGAACATAGATTTGAGCTGTCTTGAGTAATATTTCTACTCTCAAAGCACCAATATCGGCAAACAAGGTATCTTTATTCAAGTCAACTATCAAGGAACATTTTGAGAGTGATAAGCCATTGTTAAAGCTAAATTCAAATCGCTGGAGCCAACCAAATCTGTATACTTTTTTGGACACCTGGTACATCTGCTATATCTTGATATTTGTATACAGCCTATATCCTTGTATCTTAGCTTAGTTGTTGTATCCCTCCTACTGTATGTATACCATGTTGTGCTTTTTGTTGTTTTTAAGTTGCCCAGGCTAGATAAGCATTTGCTTTTACTGGGTCACATAAGATTCCCTGTTTTAGATTGGAATTCTTATGAAATTTTTTGCTTTCAATAGAATCCCTACAAGCTGGTGCGTCTCAATTTGAATCCAATGCTGGAAAGTTGAAGAGAAAGATGTGGTGGCAAAATTGCAAGGTCTGTTTTTGTTGTAGTTGCAAAGATAGGCAGTTTGGCCTACTTGCATGTTTCAGTTTTCTTCTTTACAGCTTTGTTGTTGTAGTTTCATTTCATTCATTTCATTTGATTTATTTTAGGAGGGTTGCCCTTCGGTAAAAACCGTTTTTCAAGGGGCCCTCCGATAAAAACTATTACTATACAAAAATACCAAATAAATTACCTTAACCCTAATTACAATAGAAACCATAATATTAAAAACCTATTTACAAGAATTGATTATTTATATACATATTAGAAATAAAAACAAGAAAGAAAAACAAATCCTAAGTCCCTGACAGGGGCAGAACCTGCAGCGCCAGCACCGGCAGCCCCCCGGCGACACGACAACCCGGAGCGAACGGCGATCGAAACCATGACCTCCATTCGCCCCAAGCCGGCCCGCCACCCAAGGACAACCAGCGCCACCGCCGCAGGCCCCACCCCTGTAGTTATCTAAATAGATGTTTTGAAGCTATTCAGAGAGGATGCCTGCTTTGACTCAGCTGAAAGGCTATTCCACAATTTTGCACCCCTAAAAGAGAAACATTTCTGCCCATTTGCAGATGTTTTCTTTGGTACCCTCAGGTCAGTCTCGGTATTTCGAAGGCAACGGGTGGAGCATTGTGAATTTCTTTTGAAAAGGCTACTCAAGTATTGCGGAGCCAGGTCATTGAGTGACTTGAAGACCATTGTTTTTGACTCATTACTGATGAGTTGTTCAATGGTCTTCCAGCCCAGCCTTTCGATAAGTGGCCTGCTTGGGGAGTCAAAGCTGCTATTCGTAACAATCCTGGCAGCTCGGTTTTGAAGCTTCTGTAGCTGCTTGATTTCACTAGAACCACAACAACCCCAAACAGAACAACAGTATCGAAAGTGTGGCTCAACAATACCTGTGTAAAGATTCTCAAGAGTTACCCTTGGTAGAAACTTCTTGGCATGCTTTAAAAAGCCGATGGCCCTTGAGACCTTGGCAGAGACAGCCTTTATTTGCTCTTTCCAATCTAAAGAGAAATCAATTTGGACACCAAGGTATTTTGTTTTTTGAACAACGTCAAGCTCATTGTCACGTATGTTCAATTCCAAATTCTGATTTGTACTTTTGAGAACGTTACGTTTTTGCCTGGTAGTAATAAGCATGGCGTGTGTTTTTGCAACATTCAAAGAAAGTTTATTGCCTTGAAGCCATGTATCCAATCGCCTAAGATCATTGTTAATAGCACCATTCAGCTGAGTCATATTCAATGCCTGGTGACACAAACTGGTGTCGTCAGCATACATGGACACAGTTGAACCCTGGACGGCCAGTGGAAGGTCATTGATATAGATGAGGAAGAGAAGAGGGCCGAGACATGAGCCTTGTGGCACACCGACTTCTACATCCCCTATGTCTGAGGCAACACCATTAACCCTGCAGAATTGTTTACGGTTGGATAGGTATGACCTAAACCAATACAGCTCTCGCTGCTGAACACCATAAATTTGAAGTTTTTCACAGAGGATGTCATGATCAACAGTATCAAAAGCCTTTTTCAAATCAATGAACACTAATCCCACAAGCCGTCCAAGGTCCAAGCCATTGTACCAGTCATCAGTATTTTTGAGCAAACACGTAAGTGTATAAGATTGCGAATAAGATTGACGACGTGATTCCTTGTATTCGTTCAACGTTTTTTAATCTGATGTTTTATTTTCACTCAAGACAAGGACTCACAACCAAACTGATTCAAAACAGAGACTAAGATCTTACGGGAGACCGGAAGAAAAATAGAGCGTCTTCCATCCTTCAAGCGTCGAAGCAGGCGTGCATAGTGTTCAAACCTGCCTGGGAGCGGTAAAAATTCTCTGAAAACCTGCCTGCATATCAATTTTGTATAGCTAGGGTAGAGAAGCCAATGCAGGTATCAAACAGTTTTTACACATGGAGCAACGAAACGATTAATCATATATTCAAAAGCAGAACATGAGCAATTTGTACCATTTGTTTGCTATTATTCATCATCTTACTGCAATTACATTTCATCAAAAACTATTTTAGAAGAACTGTCTGCAAAATATTGCTTTGGAAAAAGCTGCCTGGGAACTTTGTTCCCACGTTCCCACGTTTATGCACGCCTGCGTCGAAAGAAATGTGATTTCGAACGTTGCTTCGCTTCGAAAAAAGTCGAACTTTGATCTAATCAACCAATCAACGCTAGGAATAGGCACATGGTTTGATGTTATGAAGAAAGTAGCGATCTGATTGGTCCCACTGTAAACGTGGCGGAGCGGAGATGGCCTAAATTAGTCTGCGTTTTGAAGCTGTATGGTCATGAATCTCAGTTTGAAGCCATACCATCATCCAATTCAATGCGGAAAACTGAGACTCATCGTCATAAATCTAGTTGCGAATTATAAAGTTTTGAGATAGGTAGTTTGACCTGCTTGCATATTTAAGTTTTCTTCTTTCAATGTTAGCAGACCATTCCAACAGTAAACAAGTAAATAAAGTAAAATACTAGATATAACAACAGTCAGCGAGTGCTGCCGATTAGTATTTGTACCAAATGCGACTGAAGCGAGGTCAATTTTATAGAAATTAATTGAACGATTATCGCTAAGGAAACGTGTATTATGTTTGAATTTACAGTTGGGTAATGGTTCAAAAGGTAAATGATTTAGAATATTGAGTTACTCTCCTCCGCCGGTTTCTAGTTCCTGAGTCCAAGGCTCTTGGTTCCGTAGTTCTGTAGTCCATGGTTCCGTGGTCCGTAATATTGAGTTCAGCATTGTCTAAAGTAAACCTTTGTCGTCCATTGAGGTAGTTAAGTAGGTAGGAAGAACTCATTATCTTTTGTTGGAGAACTTTTGTCGTTGTTTGTTGGGTAAATGCTGACAAGCCGCGAGCCCGCGAACCGCAGTCGTGAGCTGGCCCGTCTATCTAAATTAGGCAGACAGGCTAATTTGGCTCGCTGGTTGAAGCAGAATAGTTAGGCTGCCTTCGGCAGCAATAAGCATTTTGATGCGAATTGAAATAAGCACGACGTTTCAAGCATAGGCCGTTCGGTATCAAACCTGGTTAACGGGCTTGCTAACGGGCTATGCTTGAAATGTTGTGCTTGCTTCAATTTGCATCAAAGTGCTTATATTTTACTTTATTTACTCGCTTATCTCAAAATTTGCTGAAGAATCTCGAATAAGGTTGGGTTGTGTTTTTTCTGAAACACCCTCCATAATGACGATCAATGACACATAGACAAAGAGTGGCTGAATTTAAGTGAAATTCAGCCTTTAATGGAATCCAAATACCTTCATGGCTACTTATTGGAGGGGGCTTAATCGTCAAGTTAGTTCTGAGTTAATAATAATAATAATAATAAAAGCACTTATATTGCGCCATATATCCGCATATATCCGCATATCAGTTGAGGGTTTACTCGAGGGAGGGGGGGGGGATTATTCGTGGATGGGGGCCTAATGGAGTGTTTATGGTATTGTCTCATTGTATTTTATCCTGAATGTTGTGATGAATTGCGTTTCATTTGCAGATGTGGGTGATTCTTATTGTTGTCATCCTGATAATCATCGCTGTTATTGTCAGTAAGTATTTATGTTTCATTTTTACGTTTATTTAAAGGACAAGTCCGGGGTTAGAATAATTGTTGATAAATGAAAGATTGCAATGTTGTGAATGGTGTGTAGTACCTCTTTCCAACCTTCTCTCTCTTTTCTCTGCGAAATTGCGTGTTTCAATCTGCGAAACGAGCGAAATGACGTCATTATTTATTTCGCTAACTTCACCTTCGACCTGAACGAGGCTGTTTCCTGCGAAACTCTCAAGTACTTTCCTACGTCACAATCGATCCTCCAAATGGAGGCTAGCTTTATCGCACACACTTACAAAATGGCGACGACATTGGGCCTAACTTACGAAAAATGTTGCATGAATTTAAAACAGAAAAAGATCTCAAAACTTGGAAAGAACTCACAATTGGTATTCGGCAGTTGGTAAGTTTGCTTTTTGACATTAATTGTAGAAACCCCGGACTTGTCCTTTAATTTATAGTCAATTTAATTCAACGGTAGAAAATTCGACGATACCAATCACTTTGCAATCTCTTCGACGAATTTGCTGGATTTTAACGACAAGGAAAGTTAGTCAGGTCTGGACTTATAATGAAACAGGGACCCGGGAGTCATACAACCGGGTTCGGAGGGACTCATAATGAAACAGTGAAAAAGCTGACCATATTTTCTGCATTTGATTGATCGAATCTGTATCGAAGGACTGTTTCAGCTTTGTTCAACAGTCACTCCCCAGAAAGGAAATGCGATAAAGACCGCGGTAAGCAGAAACATAATCAACGCCTCGTTATCAAAAGCACTGAGAAATCTTCCATTTTCGAGTGTTCATACGACGCTGCTTTCTGTTAGACTTCCGGTTAGACTTCCGTTTTCAAAAAATAGCCTTAAATAACGGACTCATCATATTATACTCATAAACGCAACAAAATCACCGAAATCTGTAGAAAGAAGACTATTAACTCCTGTAAAAGAAACAACAACCAAAGTAAACCTGTAATAAGAGAAAAACTGTTAAATCCTGTAAGACAAAAACCGAATTAATCTTAAAACCCGAAAGGAAAGAAATAACTTAGTAACTCATCAGTAACTGCTGTAAAGTTCAATGTGAAATCATTCTCAATCCAAGAATCAACAAACCTTTCAGTTTCAATCAGGATTTCCTCATTTTGAAGGCCATTTCGCTTCCTTCAGCTCACGCCAAAGCGATGAAATTTTCCAACAACCGAAAAGAGGCCATTAATCTCATTTCAACGTGAATAGAAAAATCGGTGCCCCATTGATTATTTTCGTCCCACTCTTTGATGTGAATGTCCATAAGTCCCAGTTTGAGCAAAAAAGTATATTGTTTTTGTTTTTGTCATTGCTGTTGTTGTTGCGATAACTGGGTCTATTTCGTGAGTCTATCTTGTGAACGCAGTCTAAGTCAAATAATGTTTTTCCTCTTGCAGTTTGGGCAGTAGCGGACAGCAATTCCAAAAAGAAAAAAACAACATAAAAGACAACCGCAGAACTCAATTCCCGCATTTGAAATTCGATTCAGGCAAGAAACTTTGTAGTAGTATTGTAATTATTTAGGGAAGTGATGGGGCTAACTTTATTTTATGCACGTTCCATGTTTCTAAAGGTTATTGATTTGTGCTGACACTGAAATTATTTCTTGCTCCCCCATTCCCAGTAGACTGAAAGTAGTCACATCACGAATACCACCGGTAATTAGACTATGGNACTCTTTGATGTGAATGTCCATAAGTCCCAGTTTGAGCAAAAAAGTATATTGTTGTTGTTGTTGTCATTGCTGTTGTTGTTGCGATAACTGGGTCTATTTCGTGAGTCTATCTTGTGAACGCAGTCTAAGTCAAATAATTTTTTTCCTCTTGCAGTTTGGGCAGTAGCGGACAGCAATTCCAAAAAGAAAAAAACAACATAAAAGACAACCGCAGAACTCAATTCCCGCATTTGAAATTCGATTCAGGCAAGAAACTTTGTAGTAGTATTGTAATTATTTAGGGAAGTGATGGGGCTAACTTTATTTTATGCACGTTCCATGTTTCTAAAGGTTATTGATTTGGGCTGACACTGAAATTATTTCTTGCTCCCCCATTCCCAGTAGACTGAAAGTAGTCACATCACGAATACCACCGGTAATTAGACTATGGAGGAGCGCTGCAACTAATATGTACCTGCGGAGGAATAATTTCCATAGTTCTGCGGAGGAGATAACGAAAGACCCAAAGAGAAAAAACGTTTCTTTCTCTCAATCTCTTACGCTAGCTCCTCCATAGCAGTAAATAATGTTTCCTCCGCAAAATAACAAAGCTGTGGGAATCGAGCACAACTGTACTGTCTGACCACCCATGCTTATACCCTTCTTTGTATTGCTGTGATCTGGTTGAGGACCGCTGCAAAAGTTTGAAAACTTGATAGACAAGCATGTGCCATGAATGCAAAAAGTAATGGACATAAAAGTTTGAAAATTTCTTGTGTGGAGAATACTGGAGGGATTGGAATGAATAAAACGTTGATTGATAGCCGAACCATGTTTTGTGATTTTCTTCTACAGGTAAAATTGTATTTATGAAAATTCCTTCACTTCGAAATGCGTAGAAAAGTGATGAAGGCCCTGTTACAAGATGAGCTTCTACTTAAAACTTGCTTGCAGTGGCTTTGTGAGATAAGTTTCACTGGGTGTGATACGCGGAAATTTCGGAGAAAATCCTAAACTTTTTTCAGTGCAAGCCGTTGCCTGAGTAGAGCAAGTTCCACTTTTCGTGAAACTGCCTCGCAGTGCTCGCAACAGAAACTCTGGCAAGGCAACTCGTCGTCAAATTTCGGGGTGTTACACGGTGCAATGTTTTGTGAAATATCTCGAAACGCCATTGCAAGCAAGTTTCACGTGAAAGCTCATCGTGTAACAAGGCCTTAAGAGCAACTTGCAATTTTTGTAAAGATTTGATTCTCAACTCTGTGGCGGATCGCAATGTGTTTCAGTAAGGGGATCGCCCATAATTTGGATCGAGTGTTAGCCTCTTTTAATGCATTTGGAGGTTACGGACTTTATATAAATCAAATTTTACCTACCGGGCGAGTAAAAAAAAGTTTAAACTTTTCAATCAAACTTTTATTCATTCCAATATCTTGTTGGGGAGACGAGATACGGTTTGTCCGAGGAAACTTATGTGTCCCCCGTGCAGTAGGTTAATGCTTATGCGCAGTAGTGTTTTGGGTTGGAGTTCTGGCGGTGGCCGCACGAGCATCAACCTACTGCACGGGGGACACATACGTTCCCTCGAACAAACCGTATCTCGTCTCCCCAACAAATCCCTAAGTATTCTCCGCATGCAACCTCGTTCCCAGGGTGTTCTGACGTCATACACTGATTATGAGGCCGTTTGTTCGAACACAATATAACTTTCGTTGATGCTATTGGTATATATATATTTTTTGTTTAGCGTAATTGATTATCATCTCAAGTAAATTCTGTCAATTGATGAAGTTTTTTTCTCTTTTTACCTACTTAACTAAATTATATTTTTTGGAAGAATTTTGTAGCAAAGCAAATAAAATTTTCGGCAGACAGATTTCGCCAAAATTGTCAGGTTCAGATTCAAAGTTTAGCAAATTAACGCGACATACATATCAAGGAAGGTAGGAACAAAGGAAGATGTTTTTGTCGAAAAATTGTTCATCATTCACAATGTAAATAGGCTCCGTCGCTAAATTGTACGTATCCATTGTTTTCTGCAGTTTCTTTGGTGGCTTCATCCATGCCATCAAAAAGTGCTCGTTAAAAATCCACTTATCTCCAAGCAATCGTAAAATATATGAATGTTTGGTTTGTTACTCTGTGAAGTACAAAGATTCATCTTCAAAATAACGCTTTCATTTTTGAAAAAGCAGGTAAACGTCTGTGTGATATTGCCCATCAATAACTGCAAAATCATCGTTTCGACCGAATTGGAGACGGAACTTTTACAAGATTTTGGTAAACAATCAGAAAGTGCGGGACAACCCGCGCACGCGACTAAGGCCTTCGGTTTCTCATGGCGGCCAGTTTCATCGCAGCTTCTACGAAAGTTTCATTGCAGCATTTTCTTGTCTATGTCTATGAATTGTGATGGAACTTCTGATATCCATTAAAACTTTCAAATATTTGAAATTAGAAAAGTAGAACAAATCCTCCACCAAAGCTTCGATCACCAAGATTGTCGCAGATACTTTGGATTACAATGCTCTGTGCAAAATCGCCTTTAGCTAAATTGTGTTTAGCCTGAACGCATTTTTATTTTAGATTATATTGTGAATGTTTTTAACGGAGGGCCCCTTGAAAAACAATTTTGTTGAGTGGCAACCCTCCCTAAATATGAAAAAAATAAGATTTGACACGCAGAGCCACGCAGAGCCACGCAGAGAGGAGGGGTTGTACAGCCCCTTTAAAACAAGCAGGACTCGTCGAAGTCAGCGGAATTAACAAAGATACTACTATTAACAATGACATTGAAATATTCTATGATTTCATCAAAGTGAAAGAAATTAACATCGTTTTACCCGAGTGGGTTAACTTGATAGATTGAGAACCAGGAGATGTGCCTGCGGAGGATGGTGTTTCCATGTCAGTACAAAGTTTTGAAAGCTCCAGGACAGCATTATAACTTTCTTATCTTGGTTCCAGGACAGGTTATGTCAATGAAGCTAATCTTTCCGCGAAGGGAAAAAATGTTATAAAGAAACTGAAAGAAACACCGCAGCAGCTCTTTTGCTGCACTTTATTCCACGACCGGTAATGTGTTTCCAACATTTTGTTCGAGGACAGTTCCTAAAATTTTTCTTTTGGCAGGCACATCTCCGTTGGTTTCCTCCAAGGTAGGTCCCCGTGCATTCTAATCAATGCATCCCTTAATTAACATAAATAAACAAAAACGAAATATGCACAACATAAATCAACGCGAATGTTTAAAATGTTTTTCAAGGCATACCCCCCCCCCCCCCGCCTTTTTACGTGATCCTGATACACAAGGCTCCGTTAGATAAAGTTAGGGGCCGATTATATGAGAGTTGTCAGACCGGGCTGGAATTTTAGCCCTGCTATGCTAACCGGGCTGAAAACTCAGCCCCCGTCGCTTGTCATCTCTTTGTAAAACTGAGTTTGCGATAACATGATAAATGTTCAGCCCGGGCTTCTTATATGCCAGTTTCTTATTTGTGGGGACTCACATAAACTGTACTGATCAACACATGTAATATTAGCCTGCGTGCAGACTCTACTGATTTCTTTTCATTTCAGAGAGGTTTAATCATGGGTAGTTAGACACTGCTGGTGTGCTTCTATGAAGGAGCGCTGGATAATATGTATCTATTGTTCTCCGCAGTACTAAACAATATTTCCTCCGCAGATACATATTATCCAGCGCTCCTCAATAGAAGCACACCAGCAGTGTCTAACTACCCATGGTTTAATCAGTAAAGTCTGCACACAGGCTAATGTAATATCTCGCTCGTTCCAGCCTCTTTTATTTACTCAGCTGGAATGGGCGTATTGCAATTACCATGAAGAACATGATAAGGAGGTTCACATTTATGATACAAGTCAAAAACTTCTTGATAACCATTATTCTTCCACCACGTGCACAACTGTCTATTCCATTGACACGGCAGCGTATAAAACAACTGAGGGAAATCAAAACTAACAACTGTATAAAAGTCTTGATCCCCTAAATGACCTTTGAAGTTATACTTGTTGGCAACTCTCGTTATATTTTCAGCTTGGAGAAGTTGGTTGTAAAGGATGCTCCTTCGCATTTCTTCCAAATCAACAAGCTTGACACCACTGTTAAAACCTGTGTGCCCATTAGGGGGTGGTTCGCCAACTTTTGTACCTCGATGATTATTGCGATAACTCCATAAGACGTGCCTGAAAAGAAACGAGAATAATGGTTTTTGCAAACTGCATCAACCTTCAAAACAGTTCGAAGTAGCAGAAAATTTGCCGAACTTTTCATCTGAGACTGGTTTGAAAGAAAATTTAAAGAAAATCACACCATAGTAGTAGTCTATTCGATATCAAAGGCTATTGTGTTTGAAGTAGCGACAAGCATTTGGGTCTAATCGGTCCTAATCCTTGATAGTTTACTTGAAGATTTGATTCAATTGATTCCGCCAATGATCCACCTTACATCAGCCAATGAAAATCCAGGCCCGTAGGAAGTGGGGGCGGGGGGCTTAAGCCCCCCAATAATTTTGAAAACAATGGTGAACATCACAAGTCTTAATCAGATGTATCATTCTCTATTGTTTTAAGAACAATTGCCCCCCCCCCAATCTCTCATAATTGATCATTAGTATCATGAGCAAGAAATTTAGCCGAAAAACATTGTTGGATGCTCTTTGAAGGTAATTTGAACAAGAACGTTTCAAACAACTTTTTGAATGAGCATTTTATTGTTTTTGGATAATTTTGGATATTAAAGTAAAGTTCAAAAACTGAATCATCTTTATGGAGAGATTCTGACGAGAAAAACATTTTGCATAGTTTTGGAGAAATTAAGAAACCTTTACTCTTCTAATTATGATTATGGACCAATCCATGTTTCTTATCCTGGTTACAAGAATGACTATGATTGAACTGTCCACTCCATCTTTGGGGTCTGATGGTCTTTGATCATAATTGGGTCTAAAAAGGTCAAAGCATGGGTGGTTAGACACTACAACTGTGCTTGATTGCCGGAGCCTCGATTCTTTTCCAAAGGAAAACATTATTTGATACCACAGAGGAGCTGGTGCAAGAGATTGAGAGAAAAGACCTTTCTTGCTTTCCAATACTTTGGTACCTCCTCCACAGAAAAAATACTTTACTCTGCAGGGGCACATATGCTGAAACATAACTGTGGTGTCTAACAACCCATGGTGAAAGGTGCATACCTGTAAACCGGTTGCTGATCATTTGCAAGGGCCATCACATTGCCTGGTGACATTTTGTCAAACAATTCAAACAGATGTTTGATGTCAGTGCGAAATTGCAGGTCGGTGTCTAACATTACAAGTTGTTTAATGCTTGTTGGAAGAACTTTATGCAACACTGGGCCAATGAAGAATAGTGCATGACTGTAGTAACCACCTTGACCACTGCTGAACTTTTCCTAGAAAGAAAACATACAGTGTAACAGCTGAAGATCTTATCATTAAAATTATTAATGATATGCAGTGGTGGTGCCACAGGGGAATTGCTCGCTGTTTTTGAGACATTGTGTGGCAAAAAATGTCCATCAAGGATTTACAATGCCAAATTAGTTTGAAAATAGCTTGTCCTAGAAAAAAGTTTTCACAAGACCATCATGAAATAAATTCACCAAATAAAATCTTGCGCTTCTGTTACCTGTAATGCTTTTGTGTGAGGAAAAACTTTCTTGTTTATATCATCAATCAAAAAATAAGTTCGTTGTGGAATATTCCCAAGTTTCAATTCACTCTTTACTTTGAAGAAAATTTTCTCAGCTGTCTTCTTACTAACATCATCAACAGTCAGGATGAATTTCAATGGAAGCTTTGTTCTTTTTAGAATTGACTTTGTGCAGTGGTAGAAATTGCTTGCAAATTTACTTTCTTGTTCTGCATTTACAAGCTGAAGTAAAACATAAAATTCTTCTCTATTTTTCTCATTTATTCTTTCCTTTGAGGACTCCTTTGTTCCATTTGTTTGCCTAATTTTAGTTTTATCATTTTTCTTTTCTTTTGTATGTTGTTTTTCTGGAGTATCATCATTCTCACTTGCAGTAATAGCTTTACTGTTGTCAGCATTTGTTTTCATTTGTGACTGACCCAATAATTTTTCATTATTTTGTACTTTGCTTTCTATATTCTTATTTGCCTTTTTCTTTTCTGTTAATGTCTCATCATTTCTTTTATCATCACTAAACCTACCACCTTTAATTCTTGGCAGGTTATTTGAACCAGAATCTGTTTGTTTATCTACCCCCTCGGACGTTTTGTCTCCAACAACACCCCCAATGTCAATGTGTTCTTTGTCATCGTTTAATCCCTTCAATTGATCGGGGTCCTTCATCGCCTCTTCCTCCCCTTTTTGTATATCTTTTTCAATACTACTTATAACATCATCTCTTCTTTCTAGTTTGCCTTTGTAATATCTAGACAGCGTGAAAATCATTAACGCCGAAAATATACACAAACAAAAGCCAAAAGCGAGACCCAATTTAGGCCTGGTCAGATCTTTCAGACTAAACATTCTTGCTGCTTTTTTTGTGCGACTGGAAGAGGACGTGTCATGCTTTTCTTCGCAGGCTTCTTCACTCTTTAGTACTGTTCTTCGCATTTTGTTGTGATAAATACATCTGAGTGTGAGTAAACAGTAAATAAGTTTAAACAAGCAAGATTTCTCAAAGCAACAGGTGATTTCTGGTCTTGACAACAAACTGAAATGCTTTGGGAATGNTATTTGCCTTTTTCTTTTCTGTTAATGTCTCATCATTTCTTTTATCATCACTAAACCTACCACCTTTAATTCTTGGCAGGTTATTTGAACCAGAATCTGTTTGTTTATCTACCCCCTCGGACGTTTTGTCTCCAACAACACCCCCAATGTCAATGTGTTCTTTGTGATTGTTTAATCCCTTCAATTGATTGGGGTCCTTCATCGCCTCTTCCTCCCCTTTTTGTATATCTTTTTCAATACTACTTATAACATCATCTCTTCTTTCTAGTTTGCCTTTGTAATATCTAGACAGCGTGAAAATCATTAACGCCGAAAATATACACAAACAAAAGCCAAGAGCGAGACCAAATTTAGGCCTGGTCAGATCTTTCAGACTAAACATTCTTGCTGCTTTTTTTGTGCGACTGGAAGAGGACGTGTCATGCTTTTCTTCGCAGGCTTCATCACTCTTTAGTACTGTTCTTCGCATTTTGTTGTGATAAATACATCTGAGTGTGAGTAAACAGTAAATAAGTTTAAACAAGCAACATTTCTCAAAGCAACAGGTGAATTCTGTTCTTGACAACAAACTGAAAATGCTTTGGGAATAGGTTGTTGCTGTTGTAGAATTTACGTTGTTGTTGTTGCTAGCATTTGGAGTTGCGAAGGATTCGTCCGTCCTACATGTGCGGAGGAACATGCAAGGGAGGCTAGATTTGTCAGCAGAAATTTCAAAATGGCGATGACAATGCATGGAAAAAGCTCTGCATTAAATGGTCTTGGAATAGACTCAGATATCTATCCAGATTGGTATGATGCAGAACATAAAACAGGAGTAAGTATTGCACTCAAATTCACTAACTGCCTGCCCTCACATTACACAAGACAAACAAACATCCTCTATTTATAAATAGACTAACCATCCAAAAAAGGAGACTAAAAGGAGGGTGCTTTGAATCTACAATCCTGGCCAAAAGAAGCTGGGACACAGGCAATTTTCAGTGTCTTCATTTTCATGATGTTTCCTAAAATATCAAGGAGAAAACATACGTTTAGAGAGAGTCACCTAATCCCCCCTCGGGGCCTCCCCCCTACTTCAATGTTGAGAGGGTCGAAAGGCGTTTGATTCAAGCAACTTTGAAACGGGGGAGCGGGGGGCACGTAATCAAAGACCGAAGTAGTGCAATTTTATGATTTGTCCCAAGTATTTTGGCCAAGATTGTAGCTTTGTTGAACTGATACCTGAACCAATAGGCTACCTATGCGCAACTATATTTCAGGACCCTTTAAGAACCATACATAAAGTACTTGCCGTCTGCAAGAGTTATCGCACTTTTTAACGAGATCTTATTTCTATTGTTCTCTATATGGACTTAAACATATGGTTGAGTTGGCAACTTTGGCCACCAACAAACTTTAAGGGGAAATTTTTTTAATGCCAAGGCGCTAAGATCACTAAAAGCGCTAAGTTTTGCAATTTTTAATGCCAAACGCTGGGATCACAGAAGTGGGGAAGACCTAATCGAGTCTGTGACCCCTTGTCATGTGCCATGCTCCAATGACTAGCACAGGGAAAATGCAATATTCTGACCACATCTAAATGTTATTACTTTTATCTTATTCTTGCAGACAACTATTATGGCAGTGGAGTATGATGGAGGAGTGGTGTTTGGAGCTGACTCTAGAACGACGACTGGGTAAAATCATGTCTATGAATTCATATAAAAATAAATTCTTACTGGGTGCACCAAAAATAACTATCCACTTTTTACAGGCGACGATAAATTGTAAACTGGAATCATAAGATTTATGACTTAGTCTTTAGCTAAAATCTAGAAAATGTAGATTCTAGGATTTTTGTGAGTTTTATTTAAGTCTTCTGTTTCTTGAGCTGCAAGTGAGTTTTTTGACATATTTTTGGTCTTAATAATAATAATAATGATAATAATATAGTGTGATGTAGGCTAATAGCCTGTAACACATCTAAACACCAGACTGGCAACTTTGCTGTATGCACTGGAAAATCTTTGCAAGAAGATCTTGGGTATATCAATGTTAAAAAAAAAGAAAAAAAAAGAGATTTTGTGCATTCAGCATAGTTCCCACTCTGGTCTAAACATAACGCAACAGATTAAACTGTACTACGTGAGACAATTACAGGTGGTATCGGAAATTCCATAGAATATTTGCTATTCTCATATAACTTGTCAATCTTGTTTTTGAAAATGTTTAACGATTTTGATGTAATGGTGTCATCAGGGAGACCATTCCAGTAGTCTGTTACCCTCAAGCTGAAAAACTGTTTCCTAATGGCAGTATTGAATCTCTGCTTTTTCAACTTTTGACTGTTTCCTCTAGTGCGTGATTCTTTTTCTAATGGAAGTAGAGTATCACTGTTTACTGCATACATCTGGTTCTTGAATTTGAAGGTTTCAATGAGGTCACCTCTTAATCTCCTGTACACTAAACTTGGAAGCTTAAGTGCCTTAAGTCTATCTGTATATTCCATGTCCTTTATGCCTGGCACTATTGGCACTTTATGCCTGGCACTTTGTCAATTCATGTTGAGTATTTAGAAAATTTGATCAACTCTTTGGCTTATTAAAGCTCAAGAATTTGAAGACTAAAAAAACATTATATGAAAATCCTGGAATCTGATTCTGGATATTTGCTAAGGATTAAGTCAAGAATTTTCAAAATCAGTCCACTGTGCGATTTACAGTAGCCTGTCAAAAATGGATAATTTTTTTGCACAACTCATACAGTGAAGAAAGCACATGCAGAAAATAGCAGACTTCTGCCACAGTCTTATCAGGGGTCTTTCAGGCCTATACATTCTCAACAGAGTACTGTAGGTCTTTACATTTATAAAACATAGGGCTCAAATCTTTAAAAAGGTTGGTGTAAAATTCTATTGCAGTTTTCTTTAAAATAAATTGCTTGGAAGGAACAATGGGTTTTTTTCTGTCAATACAGTATGTTGTGGCAATTTATTGATATCTTGATTAGTTTCAATATGGTGGCATTTATTAAATTTGAGGCTATGACTTCATCAAATTTCTAAATCCTAAACTAGAAAAGCTACAAATTTCTGCTTGCCACCATATTGTAGTCCTTCATAAACTATGATTTTCTTGAAGGTTATATAATGTTTCCTGTATTAGTTTAGGATTTTTGATGATTTAAATTTTCTATGAATTTTTTCAAAAATTGCCGCCATTTTGAACAAAATGAATATATCAAAAAATTTCCATGGCAGATTTACAGCAAAGTACCATAGGTTCCTTTCAAGCCATTCAATTCAAAGAAAATTGCAACGGAATTTTACACCAATCTTTTCAAAGATTTGAAAGATTTGAGCCCTTTGCTCATTTGTAACAAGAAGAAAATTGATGCGAGATGCTTCTTCTAAAGTTTGTCATATTTGCATTTATTGCTAATCCTGAAAACCAAACAGTAAAATTTTCATTCTTTTCCTTTGCAGTGCATATATTGCAAACAGAGTAACAGACAAATTGACTCCAGTGACAGACAATATATTTTGTTGCCGATCTGGTTCTGCTGCAGATACTCAAGCGATTGCAGATCAAGTCAAGCATTATCTTTATTTACACAAGTAAGCACATTTTGAATGAGCTGGGTCACATAACTGTTAACAAACCTATCTTGAAACGGTGATTTTTTGCAGTTTTTGGTAGGTCATATAGTTGTGTGGAGGAATAGTTTCTCTAGTTGTGCGAAGGAGATAACGAAAGCCTCCGTAGTAGTAAATAATGCTTTCCTCTGCAGAAGAACAAAGCCACCCTGTAGAACGTCTGTGCAGTAGTGTAGATGCTGCTCAGTAATGCAGCGGTTGTCCAGTGCGATACAGGGATCGCATGATGTCATTGGAGGGATCACATGCAGTAAATTTGAGGCTTTCAGTTATTTACAGGGATAACATACAGTAAATGAGAGGGGAACATAGTGTCATTGGAGGGACTGCCTCAGTAAATTTGAGGTTATTCAGTAAATTATAGGGCTTACATGATGTTGTTGGAGGGCTCACATTAGAATACTGAATAACCGCTACTTCACTGATGTCATCCCTGCAACGACATGATATTATCCCTGTACGGCACTGCTTGTTATCCCTGTAAGTAACTAAATAGCCTCAACTTTACTGATGTGATCCCGCCAACGACATCATGTAAGCCCTATAATTTACTGAATAACCTCAAATTTACTGAGGCAATCCCTCCAATGACACTATATTCCCCTCTCATTTACTGTATTATCCCTGTAAATAACTGAATAGCCTCAAATTTACTGCATGTGATCCCCCCAATGACACGATGTGATCCCTGTATTGCACTGGGCAACCGCTGCCTTACTGAACAGCCTCTACACTACTGCACAGACGTTCTACAGGGTGAAAGCTATAGCAGTCAAGCACAACTGTGGCGTCAAACAACCCATGATAGGACTTTGGCTAAATCCTGATTTCAGAAGGAAATAAATGCACCTAAGATAACGAGAAAGATCGTAAAAGTCAAAAGGAAACTTCAACAAGATGATGAAATAGAAATTTTAGAAAGGGGTTGCATAGCTTTTCTGGATGATTTGTTTTTAAGTGGAAGCATTTTTCTAACTCACCTCATATTTTCAAGAAAAATGAGATCGATATATTTGATTTCATTAAATGTTTAAAAAATTCAAAGTAGAAGATTTGTTTGGCGTTTAGCTTTTTCTTAATCAGAAACAGGTCTATCACATTTTCATATTGTAGACGTTTATAGACTATCGTTTTCTTGAAAATTGCTTGGTTAGAGATACTGGGTGTCCCAAAAAAAAGGTAACAGATTTGATTGATGCTAGCGATGAGAATTTAAGTTGAATCGACCCCTGATACGTTTGAAGTACTCTTAGATAGTTAACTTGAAAATTGATACCATATTTGTTGATATTGGTGTATCAAGAGTTGGAATATTAATCTTGAAAGTCCAAATCTGTCTCCTACTCCAAACCAGAGCTTTTGGGGTTTGGCCTAAGCTGTTAACTCGCTGTGCTGTGGAATCTCCTCAATCATAGCCAAGTACCAACAAGAAACCTCGTGCTTAGGAACACATTTTAGTGGAAGTCTGACTCTGATCTTTACAATCAGATTCAAGATTTTAGCCCCGAAGAGACCCCTTTCTTGATTCTACAAAAACTTTAAATTACACCTGCCTGAAAAGTTATTCTTCAGCGAAATAAGTCCCGTAGGCTTTAACACATAGACTGTCTTGCAATCTTCATTGTTTGAAAGAAATGTTTTTTGTATCATCTCTCACGAAATCATTAAGAAACAAGCAATCGTATATGCCCAAGGGAACATAAAAATGCTCATTCGTGCTTGGCTTGGTGTACTTTTGTAAATGCACTTTGACTGGAGAAAAATATTCCTTAGTGACTATATTCATTAATTAATTTGTTTGTTAGTTTTCAGTTTTTTACGTTCTTTTCAAACGGGTACCCAAAAGACCGATCCTTGTCCAAAATGTCTCTGACTGAGGAGATTCCCCTAACCAGCGCGTTAGCAGTTTAGGCCGAAACCCAAAAGCTCTGGTTTGTAGATGGAAGCAAATTTTGGCTTTCGAGATTAATATTTCAACTCTCGATGCACCAATATCAACAAACGAGGTATTAATCTTCAAGTTAACTATCGAAGAGTACTTCAAAACTTATTTAGGATCGATTCGACTTATACTCTCATCGTTAGTCCCCATCAAATCTGTTACCTTTTTTTTTGGGACACCCGGTAGAAAGTTTTCTTCAGTTATTTGGAAGATATAATGAAACTCTGGTTGGGTCTTTTAAATTCTGAAATGCAAAGAAATGAAATTGCTGAAATATTTTCTTCATAGTTTTTCAAGAATATGAAGCTTTTTTTGGAACACAAAATATGAAAGACTCTACCGGGTGAGTCGATAAAAAAATCCCCGTTTGAAAGATCACGGCTCCCTATGTAGTTTAATGGTAGATATGTTCAAATCCATTTTAAGATTTACCTGACTGAAATCGGCCACTCCGTTCTGAAATTATGAGGGATTTTTTCGAGAAAGCCTCTTCAAGAAACCTTCAAATTGTGCCCAAAATCATGAGCAAATTTTCCTTGGTTTTCTTTCCTAATGATGATGACACTCGCATGTATTCTTGTGTTTTGTCCTGTTGGGAGAGTGGAATCCCCTTGAATAGGTTATCGATACCAAGGGGAAGTCTTGTTCATCCTCCTAAGAGGATAGCACGCGCTAAAGCGAGTAGAAGCTTTAAGACCCGTGTGTAAGGTGGAAATGTTAAGGAAATTTTTTCGTTGTTTTCACTCGTTTCTGCAGGTTTTTGGAAAGGTTTTTGCAGGTTTCTGCAGAAAATCACCCATATCCACGGGAAAGAATGGCCGATTAAAGCCGGGTAAATTACTGAACCTAATTGAACATATTGGCAATAAAACAAGAGAGTTTTCAATATTATTGCTTCGATATTCAGGGAATAGTGGCCTTCCAAACGGGGATTTCTGTTTTTAGTCACCCGGTAATCTAACTGTTTTGTGAACAGCTTTGCACAAATTCGTTTTCAGGATTGAGCTTGGTGAGCCAACCAAAGTGAAAACAGCAGCAAATTTGTTTAGAGAAATATGTTATGCAAATAGAGACAAAGCAGTTGCAGGTATCATCGTTGCTGGATGGGATGAGAAACAGGGTGGTCAGGTAAGTGGTTTTGACTACCTTTTTTTATAACTGAGAATCTGAGAATGAGTTGCAAAATTGATTTCTTGCTTTCAAAGAAGAGATGATGTTGTAATCTTGTTTACAGCTTATTCTTTTTCAATGTCAATTAAAGAATTTTTACTGGGTGAGTAAAAAAGTTTAGATGGGCTGTGGAATAACAAGCACGTGGCCGATATTCAAGACTGAAATGTTAATCTATCAGTCAAAGGCTAACTTAGATGTGAAAATTTTGTGTGGTAAAATCACTCATCTTATCGATCAAAATTTAGGAAATTGCTGCTAAGAGGTTTGTATGGGAACGAGAATTCTACGTTTCATTCTGGTCCATGATTTACTTGAAATTTGAATTCAATACGATTCTCAGTTTCAGAATAGAATTTGAAATTTGATGGCAAGTAAATCATGGTCCAGAATGGAACGCGGAATTCTCGTTCCCATACAAATCCCTTGCTAGCATTTCCTAATTTCTGGGTCTAAAAGATGAGTGATTTTACCAAATAGAATTTTCACATCTAAGCAAGTCTTTCGCTGATTGCTAAACATATCAGTTTTGAATATGGGCCATTGAACGTGCATAATTCGTTTACTCGCCGGATAGTTGATCAAAAGCGATCTTTTGGGGATAACTTTGAGAAAGATCTTGTACAGGGTGTCTACAAAACATGTGCATTGTTTGAATGGCTGCTACAGAGCAGCGATTAATCTGATTCCCCCTTTTTAAAATTGTCAATAGAAGAGGCGTCAACTTAGAGTTTGAGACCTATAATAATAATAATAAATGTTGGTTAAGGGGCTGGAAGGCCAAGGCCTATAAAACCCTGATTGTCTATGATTACTAATCTAGTTTAGTTTGAATTCGAATTTTGAATCCCCGTGCAGGCGGTCAAAGAGTTTTTCAAACGTTATCACATCCTTTGCTTCGACGATGTTAGCTGGCAAGCAGTTCCACTCTTTTATGATGCGCTGGGAATAAAAGTTCTTTCTCACATCTAGTCTGCATTTGTTCAACACTATTTTGTATTTATAGCCCCTTGTCTTATTTTAAAGAACTTTGAGGGGTCAGTGTCAACGAGGCCATGAAATATTTTATAAGTTGTGATCATGTCACCGCGCTGTCTCCTGTACTGAAGGGTCGGCAATGTTAAAGCGTGTAATCTTTCGTTATATTATAACTGGTTGATGCCGCGAACAAGCTTTGTTGCTCTTCTTTGAACGACTTCAAGTTGTTTTACATGTTTATCCATATACGGGTTCCATACGGAGACAGATGTTTCTAGCAAAGGTCTGACGAGACTCTTGTAAAGACCAATGAACACGTTTCTGTCTATGTAAGTCAGTGTTCTACAATCTACAACCTACAATCTTAGAAAAAGGTGCTGAGAAACTTAGCTTTCAGGAAGAAATTGCGAGTTAAGGACCCCTTCCCCCCAAATGCAATGTTGGAATATGATGGAAATGTTGCAGATGAATCCACAAATATGTGTTCTTCAATCAAATCATCATTGCCAAGGGGGGAATGGGGTCTTTGGCAGTGGAAGGTAACAATTTGCAGAAAGGAAAGGTATTTTACGACACAAAACACATTTTTCTCAACGACTTTTGTCTAAGATTGTAGTATGCGTAAATATGAAGCAAGGAGTCAAGACTTACTGGTTGCCTCAAACCAGAGGATTTGATATTCTCCATTAACGTCAAAACGAAAGAAATTGAATGAAAAACTTACTTGATTCACTCATGAAGATCAAAAAAAGCTCATTTTATATTTCAGGTATTCACTGTTCCACTTGGAGGAATGTGCGTAAGGCAACCATTTTCAATAGGGGGTAAGTCGCCATTTTGTTTCAGCACATCTATGCATTTCTATGTTTCCATTTGTAAACGAGGCTTGTGCAGGATAATCTTGTTATAACATTACTTTATGATGTGTAATGTTGTTGTTGTATAACATGATGCATTAGAAGGTAACGAACTACAAAGGTGGGCGCTATCTTAACATTAGTGGCTAAGGTTATTCCATAACGGAAACTATGGAATACCTGGCCTAAATGTTAGTAAATGGATAAATGTAGTTCGTTACCTTGCTTGTCTTCATTTCATGAGTATCTCTGCTCTCTTGCTTCGCCAGTCCATTCTTGCTGACTTTCAACTGCATCAAAGTTATGACCTGATAACTAGTTCCCAGTTGAAGCAAGAGAGAAAAGATACTCATGAAATGAAGACAAGCAAGGTAACGAGCTACATTATTCATTTAGTAACATTTAGGCCAGGTAATTGTGGACACGATCGACACAAATCGTGTCAACACTACCCATGGTTGTAATATTGTTCATGATAAATTTTCGATTGAACACCTTTATGTACCCACCGAAAGATAAAGTCCTTTTTCGCTGATATTCCCTATTGAAGTCTCATTTTCATGATTTAGTACTAAATATCTTTTGATGTTATGAAACTCTAAAATCTTGAACTCTTTTGAAAATCTTGCCCTTTGCTTTGATATACACAGACGAGACCTCCTCGCTGGAATCTGTGCATTAATACGACTACTTGGATATGTAGATCTTGCAAATGAAGTTTTATTACAACTTTTATTGTATGGCAATAAAGATTTTCCCATTTCATTAGATAGACAAATTCTTGAGCTTACGCTACTTACCCGTCCCTTCATAAGCCACCCGATTTTGTCGCGTAGTTAAAGTCGTTAAAGTAGTTTCTTTTCTTTTATTAGCTTTATTTAATAACCTTGGGGTAGATACAGACTTTGCTCCCTTGGGGTTGATCGTCATAATAGTATTGTAGTGTAATTATGTCAGTAATGTAGTTCGTAATGTGTACTGTAAATTTTATTCGGAATATATTATATAAAAAAAAATCTTAAAATGATAAGAATAAAATTAGATGTAGGCCTACTCAATGGTGGAAAAAATATTTGCCTTCCTGCGAAGGAACGTCAAACCAGAATTCTTCCTTCCCTTATTTTATGAATTTTTCTGTAGTCCCAGCTTTCAGTGTAGTTGATGATCCACTGGGAACTGAAATTACATTTAAAGCTTCTTGATATCACAAAACTGTAAATAAAAAGAGCATAATCCAAACATTGATTTTCTTCTATTCTTTCCTTCCGTTAGTCCTTCCTGTCTCTCCATATATTCAATTTTTGCTTTCTTTGTCATCCTATCTTCCAGCCATCCTTCTTTCTTCCTCCTCTCCTTTTTCTTTCCAACCTGTTTCCTTCATTTCTTTATTCCTCCTTTCATCATTACCTTTCTTTTCCTTCCTTCTATCTGCTTTCTCTCTTTCCTTCCCGTTTCTTCCTTCCAGACAAGAGAGCTTCCTGCGAAGCTGCTTCGCGGCTTCACGCACATTTTCCACCTCTGGCCTACTATTCGTTTACCTTGATCTTTTTCTGGTATCATCTTATGACTATCTTGGCATATTTGTCAACGTTTTTGTGATGCCAAAAATTCTTTTACTTACCGTAGGGTCTGGAAGCACCTACATTTATGGACATTGTGACGCAACGTATAAAAAGAAGATGACAAAAGAAGAATGCTATCGATTTGTCGCAAATGGTAAGTCGACTCGTAAATATATTTTACCTACCTAGTGATTCAGAAAAAATGTGGGGCGTTTAAAGGTGCTGCGTCCCGTAACCGTAAACAAACCTCTTATCTCTAGCATAGGGCTCAAATCTTTAAAAAATGGGTGTAAGATTCTATGACATTTTGCTTTGAATTGAATGGGTTGAAAGGAACTCATGATATTTTGCTGTAAATCTGCCGAGTAAATCTGCCGAGTAAATCTGCCGAGGATTTTTTTCTAACTGGCGGCAATTTAATTATTTTGAAAGATGTATGGAGAATTTTGAAAAAATTTAAATCATCGTCAATCCTAAACCAACAGAGCAAAATGATATGACCTTCAATAACACCATAGTTTATGAAGGTCTATAATATGGTGGCAAGCAGAAATCTGTAGCTTTTCTGGTATTGGATTTAGAAATTTGATGACGTTACCCGCAAAAACAACAAAAGCGTCGTCATTCCAAAAGTTAGGACAAAAAACTGGACGTAAAACCTTCGCGTTTCAAGGAGCAAAAATATTTATTAATCTACCTAATAACTTACAAACTGAAACATCATTGTTGAAATTTAAAGCATCCAGCAAGGACACAAACCTAGACTTTTAGCTATTTATCAGTTGTAATTTTATACTTGTAATATAGATTTTTTATAACAGTAAAGTAAATTTTTAACTTTATTCTTGTGGATATCAACTTTTATTTGTCTGTACTTTTAAGACCTCGGGCTTTATATTTTCCTGTACAACACAAAACCGGTCAGTATGCGCATAAGAAATGTTAAATTAGTTAAAGAAATTTATTTTGTCGAAATAGGTAATATATTTCTATATTTATCCTCAATTTTGTGAGATAGCTATTTTGATGAAAAAATTTAATTTTTCGAGAACTTTCTGCTTCCTACCGATGACAATCAAATGAGTGGTCCCCTAGCAATGAAACAAAAGTAATAGTAATTATTCCTTTCATGCTCTAAGACAATATATGCCTTGTTTCAATTTCTTGTAAGGAAACAGTATGTTTCTCATGTTTTTGAAGCTCGCACGTGCATGAATATGGGGCTGACTGAAGGTCTATTGTTGGGAATTTTGCGAAACATGAGTTCTCTAAATTTACTCGTAAACATGTAGCAAAGAGACCGATTTTAGCCAAAGAAATTTTCATACCAAAGTTATTATTTTACTTATGCAGTAAACATTCGAAGAAAAGAATTTGCGAATTAAATTGCATCCATGAAAATTGGCAAACACCCTACATAATTTTTAACTTACCCAGGCAACAGGGCCTAAAACACTTGATTAAGTCGTAAAGGGCCTAAAAGAACAGAACCGAGAGAGAAACGACAAAAAAAAACGTTTTATGCAGAGTTTACTTATCCTATCCACTCGAATTGATCAACAGGGATGCAGATTTGGAAACTGGGCAACTAATGGGCAGCAAATTCTATAATTACTGTCTTTCTTTCCCAAAAAAAAATGGTTCATCACCGTGCATGCCTTCACAGAGCATCCTTGCATAATTCTTTCTTATACCGGGTGTCCCATAAAAAAGTACTCCTGTTTGAAAAATCACCAAAAATTGATTATCAAACCTTTGATAAAATTTTTTCTTGAGTTGTTTTGTTAAAGACCCAACAATATTCATTGATGATAAAATGTTTGCTTTTGATACAGCAAGATAGAGAAATTATACGTTGAAAAACCTTATTTTGAGCTATACTTTTGAAGCAAAATGCTCAATCTTACGTAAGAGTCGAAATTTTCAGATTTTTTTATCATTATTGAAGTCTACAATTCGCATTTCTTTGTATAATTTATTACCAAACTGGAAGCTTTACATGCGCAAATAATTTGATCTGGCAATCATCAATGCTTTTTGCAGTATGATTCAAAACCCGGTAGCCCTAAAAAAAGAGCTAAATTCGCTAATTTTAAAACCAATTACAAGAATAAATATATATTGGATAATAATTTGGCTCTTGATCTACTTGACAAAAAAAGAAAATCGAAGATCGGCTGTCTAATCAAATTTTGGTGATTTTTCAAACGGGAGTACTTTTTTTGGGACAACCGGTAGTTTGAATAAATGTAAAAAGCAGTATTTTTCCTTCCTAGCGGTTGCCCTCGCAATGTTTCGTGATGGTTCTTCTGGTGGCGTCATCAGAATGGCTGCTGTCAACAAAGATGGTGTCGAGAGAAAAGTTCTGGTTGGAAACGAGATTCCTAGATTCTATGAAGGGCAATGAGGAGGTTTAAATATTAAAACTGTTTTAAATTTCACTTTGTGTTTAGGCATTGTTTATTAAACATCAAAATTAAAGATTAAACCTGCGTACTATTTATGCCTCAATCTACCAGAAACGGATTGGATGCTCTGATTACATATACCGGCTGCCCTAAAATGATGTACCCACGGGGGGGGGTTTCTTCCATAGTAAAGGTACCTGGGGATTTGCCGCGAGCAAGGGTATACTTTTTCGGACTTCTAGTCTAGCCAAGGGTATCCTTTTTTGCAATTTTGGCGAGCAACGGACAACGGTCTAGCGAAGGGTATCATTTTTGACAATATTGGTCTAGCGAACGGCCATGACATCATATTTGGCACAAATTTGACAATATTGGTCGATAAAATGGTCAAAATTGGTCTAGCCAAGGGTACCATTTTCGTAAAA
>REGL01000694.1:22478-35434 GCA_004194395.1 Aurelia aurita complex sp. Pacific | reverse complement strand
TGCAATGAACTCATTCACTGAAGGAGTGGGATACTTCTGTGACATTTGGGAAAGCTGTGAGCCCTATAATAACGTAGAAAATAAAGGAAAATGTTCATTTTTAACATCATACATTCAACAATTCGATAAGTGCCTTCATAATTAAAGGGGCTGGGTCACATAACAGTAAACAAACCTGTTATCACAATAATCTATATTGTTGCCCGCACGTGCCCATCGTGTTCTGCGCAAATTTGGTGGATGGGGTGAATCCACAATAAAGTTACTTCTAAAATCCACCAATATCTCTGCAATCGTACCACATATGAGTGTTTCGTTTGTTTCTCTACGAAATTCAAGAGTCCAACTTCAACATGATATTTTCATTTGAGAAAAATAGTGGAAAATCTGTGTGATATGGCCTGTCAAAAAAACTGCAAAATCGCCGTTTCGAAAGAAGTTTGTTTACTTTACGTGACCCAGCCCCTTTAAATGTTCAATTGACCTCATTTCATTATGGTCCCGTCAGAGATGGTTTCTAAAACGGAAAATGTAAGATTGTCAGAAAGAAATAATAATTAATAAAATACAAATAAAGGGTATAAAATGTTTAAAGTGCTCTGTGATAAAATATAATTTAGTAGGGCCGAATTATGAGTGTTGCAAGAGAGCATTTTCTTCCTCTCTTTGTATATTTTTGTATAAATACCGGGTGAGTCAGAAAAAAGGATCCTCGCTTGGAAGGCCACTGGCTGCTCCATGAATATCAAAGCAATAATATTGAAAAATGTCTTGTTTTACTGCCAATATGTTCAATTAGATTCAATAATTTACCCGGCCTTAATCGGCCATTCCTTCCCGTGGATATGGGTGATTTTCTGCAGAAAGCCCCTTCAGAAAACCTGCAAAAACGAATGAAAACAATGAGCACATTTCCCTTCCTAAAATTGATGACACTCACATAAATTCATGTATTTTGTCCTCTTGGGAGAATGGAATCCCCCTGAATAGGTCATCGATACCAGGGGGAGGACTTGTTCATCTTCCCAAAAGGATAGCACGTGCTAAAGCTTTCACAAGTCATTGCTGTAAGGCAATGGTGAGCCAGAAATGTTCGGGAAATCTGTGCATGATTTTGGGCACGTTTTGAAGTTTTTTGAAGAGGCTTTCTGGAGAAAATCCCTCATAATTTCAGAGTGGAGTGGCCGATTTCAGTCAGGTAAATTTTATAGTAGATTTGAACATTTCTACCATTAAACTATATATTTGCAGATATCATTGTCTTGATGTCCAGGGAGCCGTGACCTTTCAAACGGGGGATTCTTTTTTCTGACGCACCCGGTATATAAATATTGAGTAAACAAGATATCAAAGACAACCAATGAAAAATCATAGCAAAGTACCTGAAGTTCCTTTCAAGTAATCAAGCCATGATTCAAAGGTGCATTAACCATTTTTTCAATCGTTTATTTAACTTCCATTATGCTATTATTCTGTTGTTGTTTAGGTGCTCATGTCAACTGCAGAACAGCTGAGGGGATGACACCACTTCACTTTGCAACATATGGTGGTCATATTAATTGTGTCCACGTCCTTCTGAAAGCGAATGCTGATGTGCATGCTACAACAAGGTAGGTATCTGTATATCTACAACTGTGCCTGTTAAATGCTATTGTTTGAGTATCTAGTATTACGTTATACCGGGTGTCCCAAAATGATGTATTTTTGTTTGATTGCTTACATGTCCATAGCCAATGAACCAATTTTCAAAAACTTTGTTTTAGTAGATTGCCTAAAGGCTAAATCGTATTTTAAGATGTTCGTTGTGGTTTTACCACGGCATTTTCATGTCGAAAAGGAGATCGATAAACCTGCTCAAATTCAAGCCTTAGATGGCATGAGAAAGAAACGGCTTGTTTTTTCAGTCAACATTTTAGATGTGATACAAAAGGCTGAACGCGTATTCTCTGAACTCAGTATTAACTAAATTCGTATTCTCTGAACGACATATATTCTCTGGACGACATATAAGTTCAGCCTTTAGTATCACATCTAAAATATTGACTGGGAAAGTAGGCCGTTTCTTTTTCATGCCATATAAGGCTTGAATTGGAGCAGGTTTATTGATCTTATTTTCAACATGAAGACATCGGTCTAAACCACAACCGACATCCTCGAACACAATTTAGCCTTTCGGCAATCGGATAAAATAAAGTTTTTGAAAATCGCTTCATCGGTTATGGACATATAAGCAATCGAATGATAATACATCATTTTGGGACACCCGGTATATTCAAATAGTTTCGGGAGCTAAATATCACGGAAAGACAAGCCTGGATGAATAACTGTACCTGGTGTCACAAGGAAGGTAAAATTCAAATTGCAATATATTGCGCAATGCCAACTTGGATCTGGGTATTTGGTTCATCTGTACGCAATGAATTTTGATAAATTTTTTGCCTGAAAAACAAAACACCTCAAAACTTTTTTAAAGAGCTAAGCACTTATCCAGGGGCGAATCCAGGAAATATTCTGACTACTGCCAAGGTGAAGTTTTTGAAATACTAAGGTGTGGCCTTTTGAAAATAGGCGTAGACCTTAATAACTAGATTCAAGGATCTGACAATCTGACTACTGCTTCAGCAGTAGTCGCAGTAGTCTGGATCCGCCCCTGTTATCAATGAGATCGTTAAATCTGCAGCTCAAAATCCACAGAAATCGAACATTTTTTAGCACATTCTAGCAGCAAGGACCTTTAGCTTCAAGAAAATCACCTCAGAAAGATAATATTTGTCCGTTGTGCCCTTGAAAAACATGAATATTTGAAGAAAAAATATGCTTGCGAAGGCAAGGTCCAATGGTCCGCACTTTGCACGTCTCTCTATTAAAATTACTATCATGTGTATGCTTTTCACAACTTCCCAGTACCATATGGAATATCCTTTATTGCTACATGTGTCCCTTCGAGCTGAACGGTTTCAACAATTCTTTATTTTGCCGGCCTTCAATCGACAAATATCAGAAAAAGATCCAACTTGAATCGAGGTTAGCCTTTTATCGAAGACTGCCATTTAAATGGTTGGAAATGGGAGAATGGTTATTTTTTCTGTACCTTTTCAAACAGAGAAACTTTTTTCGGGAGTGTGTAGCAAACTGCAACTGTGCAATGTCCCTTTCAGATTTGGCTGTACAGCACTACACCAAGCAGCTTTCTTCAATCGACAGAAATGTGCTGAAATGATCATACAGAATGGAGGCGGTATTAATTCTCAAGAAAGCTGGGGACTGACACCACTAGCGGTTGCTGCACAAAAAGGAGACAGGTATGAACCTTGAGGTACCCCTAATTTGTGGCCTTTTATCATGATTCAAGAGAAAGTTTAATTGCGCATTCAAATACTAAAAAGTGTACAGATTTGGTTCCAGCAATGTGAATTTGGCTTAAATCAATGGCTAATCCCTTTCAAAATGTTCCTCGATAGTTAACTGGAAGATTGATACCTCCTATGTTGGTATCAGTGTTTTTAAAGAAGAAATGTTAATCTTGGAAGCTCAAAGTTGCGTCCACCTCGAAACCAGAGCTTTTTCCTTTTGGCCGAAAGAAATTCCTTGAAGGACATCTAAGAATCTAATAAATCAACAACATCCTCCTTGCTAGAATATGAACGATATTGGATCATATTATATTCTATTTGCTGTTTCCTAATTTCTCTTTAACTTCATTTTTTAATTTTGATGTGCTTCAAGAATGAGCTTGGGTCAAAAGACCAAAGCTCTCGTTCGGAGGTAGACGCAGATTTGAATTTTCAAGATTGATTTTTCTGCTCTCAAAGCACCAATATCAACGAATGAGATATCTACGTTCAAGTTAACTATCAAGGAACATGTTGAGAGTAATTAGCCATTCATTGAAGTAAAATGCACATCCCTGGACCCTTCTAAATCTGTAAACTCTTTTATTGGACAACTGGTTTTTGTTTTTGAAAGCATAAGAGATTTGCCAAAATGAACCTCTGTGAGACTTCTGTGAGTGTTTCTATGTGTACATCGAGATTTATGTGCACTGTGTTGCCAAAATTGTGTAGTTTTGCTTCATCGTTTCAAGGGTACTCTCTCCTCGATTAGCCTAGCTACTGAGAGAGCCGCCCCTCTTTAAGAAATTCCCCTACATACAATTTCCCTTTCATCATAATTATATAATTTGATTTAGAATCTATTGTATTTCCAAATGTAATTCTCTTCGTTGTGTTTAGTTAGATTTGTATATTAGTTATGATAATTTTGTTCCATTTATGATAAGTACAGCTGCTTAGTTTGTGTTTATGGAATCGTATATACCGGGTGAGCCAGAAAAAAGTTCCCACTTTCGAAAATTCATAGCACCACAAGTACTTCATGGATTTGAATGATTCAAATTGTAGTAAAAAGTCAAAAGACTGAAGTATTTTTGTGATTTTTCTCGTCTTCTTACGAGCATTGCAAATATAGGTAAATTCAACTTTACAAAAATTTCATTGCTGCAAAATGACTGAAAAGGGCCCAAAACACTTGATCAAATCGTAGGACTCTCCTCACACAGAACAATTCGCACTGGGGTTTTACCTATCTTAAGAGTTATAAGACATAGATTTTCAAACGGATACTGAAGATTTTCAATCCCATGGCGATAGATGCAGACGATATCTCTCACCCATGAGAAATTGCATTTTCTCTGTTGTTCTGAACGAGGCGTCCTTTATGATTTGATCAAGCATTTTAGGCCTTTTTCAGTCATTTTGCAACCATCAAGTTTTTGTAAACTTGAATTTTCCAATTTTTCCAGTGCTCGTAAGAAAGGGAGAAATCATAAAAATACTTCTATCTTTTTGCTGTCAAACAAATATTGATTCATTCCAATCCATTCAGTACTCTTGATGCTATGAATTTTCAAATGTGGGAACTTTTTTCTGGCTCACCCGGTAGTGGAATTTAAAATATGAAACTGAAACTAAACTGAACTGAAACTGAAATATCCTGCATTTTGCTGCAGACTCGTATTCTAATTTGATAGCTGGTAACCTCTAAAAGAAAACAAAACGAGTTGATGTGTTTCTGACGTTTGGTATTATTTTCTCATAGGTACGTTGTTAGTAGTGGCCATGGATTGGTCAAAAGGTACCGACCGATGAGTATCTTTACTGCACAGTACACTGCACAGTATTGATCAATTTACAGTGAAAATGTTTTAATTTGTTGCTAAAAGAAACATTCATTTTTCTGCTGGCAGTTAGTTTTCCCCCCTTCCGGGCACTGGGAATATGAATTTTGAGTCGTTTTGCCATCGGGGCTTGACAAACCTCATCCATTATCACTATCACAGTGACAGCATAGGTTCCAAATCTTTAAAAAGGCTGGTGTAAAATTGAGTGACCTATTTCTTTGAACTGAATGACTTCAAAGAAACTTCAGCTAATTCTCTATGATTCTATCGTTGGAATTTTCTGGAATCTTCAATATTTTCAGAATTAGAGTGTTTTTCTTATTTTTCAAGAATTCAAGATAAATTTTCAAAAGAACTTAAAACCATCGTAATTTCTAAATGGTTTGATGTAACATGAAATAATTTCGAAGAAACCCATAGTTTATGAATACCTACAATATAGTATCAAGCAAAAGTCTGTCACCCATCTGGTTTATGATTTAGAAATTTGATGACGTCACATCCTCAAATGAGTTGAAATGTAAGATACGCTGTAATTTCCAAAAATAGTCTAAAATTTCTGGAAAATCTAATGGTAGAATTATAGATAAGTCTCTGAAGTTTCTTTCAAGCCATTCAATCAGAAGAAGTAGGTCATTGAATTTTACACCCATCTTTTTACGCCGAGATAAAAATTTAGAACCTATGCTCACAGTGACTGTATTAAAGTTGCAGGTTTAGTTCAATCTCTGTGTATGTATGTTTATGTTACGAGTAGTAGTCAGAGCGTCTAGCAACAAAGACAGGTTTTTGAACACAATAGCATCAGCTGCTTTTGATTGACACCACGATTCAAAGCGATTAGTGATTGCAGACAAAGGAAATTCTCTTATCCAATAATTCAAAAAGAACAAAACCACAAAAGCTTCCCTGAAACCAGTCGAGAAAACTGACGCCTGGTGCATGTGAGAGGTGGCTTTTAAGAAAGTAATGAGTTTATAATAAAAGAAGGAGGATAAATCTAAAGATATGCCTTGTGGATTTTGTCTACAGAGTGTCCCAAAAAAATTGTGCCCCGTTTGTCTGAAGATTGTGACAAAACGGCAAAAGATTCTCGCCAAATTTTTGCATGATGCTACTCTTCAGATACACAATTAAAGTTTGCAAGCATCCCCGTAAAAATCCGTTGAGAAATGATGGAGCTATGACCTTCAGAAGACCAAATTTGCCTGATAACTGAAACCAGCGGTCGGCCATTTTGTCTTCCTATTTTATTATTATTATATTATATACATTATTTATACACGATAAAATCCCTTCAGCAAAACTTAATATACATAACTACAAACCCTACAAAAAAAATATATAAAAAATGAATTTCATGTTCTAGGGTGGGGCTGATCTTCCAGGGAGTCGTGTTTGAGTTGAATTCAGCTCCTCAAATGTATTTTGAGGTGTTTTTTAAATTGTTGCAAAGTAGAGAGCTCCCTGATGGTAGTAGGGATCTCGTTCCAAGCTTTCAGACCCGAATAATGAAAGCTTTTCTTTGAATACTCAAGATTATATCTTGGAATTTGAATATCCGTGCAGTTTCTTGTTTTATAATTTGAGTGCGTGTTTCTTGTTTGATATCTATCCCAAAGGCTTTCAGGGCAAATCTTATTCATCATCTTATAGGTCATCACCGATCGGTCAAATTTTATTAGTTGTTCTACCGTCAACCAGTCACTAGACCACTGATCTTTGATTTTTGCCCTTTCTATAATAGAATGTGCTCTGTTTTGAAGACGTTGAAGGGCTTCTACTTTTGTGTTGGAGAGAGACCCCCAAATGACGTTTGCATATCGTAAATGACTCTCCACAAGGGCATGGTAAATGTTAACCAGCTGGGATTGCGGAACGATTTTCATTAGCTTTTTCAGAGACCATAGTCCACCGGAGACTTTCCCTTTAACTTTCTTGAATTGTTCGTTCCAATTTAATCCCCCGTCAACAATGATACCTAGCGATTTTGTCTCCTTAACATGCTTAATTTCTGAGCCATTCAACGTAAGTGGCTCATGGGATGATATCTTGTTCGTTCTTCGTGGGTGCCCAATTAACATGTATTCGGTTTTTTGTGGATTAATGCTTAGTTTGTTAATTCTCATCCACTCCGAAATATTCGTCATTTCCTCCCGTGCATTTTCAAAAAGCTGTTCTTTGCTATCTGACGTCAAAGTCACATGTGTGTCATCAGCGTACAAGCCCGCTTTAGAGAGCTTAAGGCAATTTTCAAAATCATTTAGATAGATGATGAATAAGAGCGGGCCCAGACAAGATCCTTGAGGAATGCCACATGCAACTAAACTATCACTGGATTTTTGATCACCTAAAGAACAGTACTGTTTCCTATTATTCAAGTACGAGGCAAACCAGTCACCTGCAATACCTCTGACACCAATGGCGTTCAATTTGTCAACCATTATTTCGTGATCTACAGTATCAAAGGCTTTCTTCAGATCAAGAAACACCGACAAATTCAATTGCTTTTTGTCAATGTTTCCATACCAGTTATCAGTGCAATTTATCAAGGATGTTATCGTGGAATGAAGTTTACGGAAAGCAGATTGACTCGGTGTCAGGATATTGTTTGTTGTTAAAAAATTATGCAGCTGATCGTGCACAATTTTTTCAAATATCCTTGCAAAAACAGAAATGATTGAGATGGGCCTATAATTGTTTGCGTCACTTTTGTTGCCAGCTTTGAAAATTGGGGTCACCCTTGCTAATTTCCAAAAGGCTGGGAAACTCCAGATTCCATGCAAGAATTATAGATCATCACCAATGGTTTACAGATGAAGTCTGCTGCATCTTTGACAAGCATTGTAGAGACTTTATCAGGTCCAGGTGCCTTGCCATTCTTAAGATTTTTAATGGCCTTCAGGACAGTGGTTTCATCAGTTGGTGTGAAAATCATATCGTTTGTTTGGCTTTCAAAGTGACTAACAGGGTCGTCACCCGGCCGCGACTCAACTTTGCTCGATAATTTAGGGCCTACAGTGACAAAGTGATGATTAAGTGCTTGGGCAATGTCGCGTTTCTTCGTTAGTACTTTACCCTGCACATCAAGGCTCAAAATCTCCGTAGAGCCAGAGTCCTTATCGAGCACCTTGTTGATAGCTTTCCACATCCTTTTTGGGTTATCTCTATTCTCTTTTATTAAATCCTGATAGTGTGATCGTATTGCTTCGCGGATACTCTTTGTTACTTGATTACGAAGCTTTTTATATGAATTCCACATTGCAGGAGATCTTTCAGCATCTTTTTTGGCAGCATCCCTTTTTATCATTAATTCTCTAATGAGAGGTGTCATCCAGGGTGCTGTTTGGGAGTGCAGCCTCTTTTTTTCATTGGTGCATGCATGTCTAAAATTGACTGGAAGATCTCCTGAAATGTGTTAGTCATTTCATTACAATTGTTGTTGCATGTGTTGAGAATGGTTTCCCAATCTACCTGTTGTAAGTCATTGCGAAAAAGGGACCTGTCATACTTCTTTAGATTTCTGGTCTCGACAATTTTTGGTTTCTTGTTTTTATTTTGCCGCCAGGCATTGATTTTTCGTATGCCATACACCAGATAGTGGTCTACCATTCCAATCTTCAGTACATCCGAATGCAGCGATAAATAGCTTCATGAACTGAAAATGAAACAGCAGCCTCCAATTTCATAGCTTTCGTGAAAATTCCGATAATCCTCGGAGAGTTCCACTATTTCTGACCTCACAGAAATTATTTCTTACTTCACGTGAAGATACTTATCACTGCAAAATAATTAGACAAAATGGCCGACCACTGGTTTCAGTCATCAGGCAAATTTGGTCTTCTGAAGTTCATAGCTCCATCATTTCTCAACGGATTTTTACGGGGATGCTTGCAAACATTGATTGAATATCTGAAGAGCAACAATATCCAAAATTTTGGCGAGGATCTGTTGCCGTTTTGTCGCAATCTTTAGGCAATCGGGGCACAATTTTTTTGGGACACCCTGTATATGATTCAGGAGCCGAGAAGTAATTGTTTCATTTAAGCCATGAATATGCGAGAATAGCAATATCTTCTGCTCTTCTGAATCAAATAAACATAATCTGCCAGGAGATTTTTAGATTTATCCTTCTTCTTCCGTTATAAGCTTCCCTTATACACAACCCTTCGCGTGCACAAGGCGGCAGTTCGCCCTACTGTTGTCAGGGCAACTTTTGCGGTGTTCATTGTTTTGAATTACTGATTGAGAGAATTTTTTCTTTGCAATGGCTAATCTAATCGCTCTGAATTGTGGTGTCAATCAAAAGCTGATGCTATTGTGTTACAAAATCTGTCCTTCTTGCGTCCAGCAGGCCTACCAATAGCGCAACCTCGTTCCCAAGGGTATCTGTTGTTTTCTATAGGAGGCTAGACCTCAACCAGACCTCAATGTAGGCGTTGAAGTTTACGGAAAACCTTCATTGTCACTGGGTACGAGGTTGCCAATAGCGATGAAAATGATCTTGTAATCAATCCAGGGTTGAGCTCCAAGTAGCTTAAAGCAGGGAATACTCCCTGGGTTCTGCAGGCCTGCAATGTTATGCTTGGGGTTGCTTCTTTCTCAGTGTGTTTGTCCTTTTTGTTGAGACTTCGTTACTTGTTAAGGGGCATTGCAATTACTGGTCCACCGATGTTTCAAGATGTTAATTTTATCCACAGCCAAATGATGAAGATGCTACTAGCAAACAAAGCAGATACAAGCATTCAAGACAAATTAGATGGAAAGACACCATTACACATCAGCATTGAAAATGGTCATATTGACTGCGCAATGGCATTGCTAGACGGAGGAGCCAATCCTAATATCCTTGATGTCAAAGGCATGACAGCACTTCATTATGGTAAGGGAACTGTCTTTACAGGTTTTGCAAGTTTTGGTGCGGTAAGGTCTGCTCGTAAGTTTGATTGGTGCGGTAAGGTCTGCTTGATTGTTTCTGCTCTGTATACCGGGTGTCCCAAAAAAGTATAGGTGTTTGAACAGTTCCTGTGAAGGAGCCTTGTATTCAAAAATTCTATTTTCAGTTTATTGTATAGATGAGATCTCAACTTAGATTTTGCAACCTCGCATTGTCAAATCAGATTTGCATTCCCAGAGTAATTCACCTAAATAGGAAAAATTTCTGAGGTAGCCTGAGACAGATGGTTATTGAATTATGCTACTACAATCAATGGGTAATGTGACGAAAATTTTGAGTCAGCTCAACCATTGAAATTTGTATCGCAAAATCTAAGTTGAGATCTCATCTATACCATAAACTGAAAAGAGAAATTTTTGAATACAAGGCTCCTTCATAGGAACTGTTCAAACGCCTATACTTTTTTTTGGGACACCCGGTATACCGAAAAAAACATTGTAAATATTAAAAACATTGCAAAAATCTGTAAATTCGGGTGTCTTTATTCAATTATTCTGTATTTTATTTATTTATTTATTTTTACAAATTTTACTTTTTGGATAGTAGGCTTGAATTAGCTCTTAGTTTATAGCTATTGTATTGTATATATGTAGGCCTACTTTAAATGAATTGATAAAAATAATAAAATAAGAAACAAATTGATCAATGTCAACATTCCTAACGAATGATTTGCAAAGCAAAGGATCTGTCAAGATTGGGAGGGGGAGGGATGGGGGGGGGGGGGAGTAAACAAATTAGGAATCATTTAAGAAAATTTCTTTTACATTGTAGCGAGACAAAATTGAAAGCATATGCTTCTGAAGAGCTACCAAATTATCTTAAAGTGATCCGATAGCCTCACTCCACAAGAACCCTCACCTTACGCTCATCTGATCCCATTGAACTAATCTTGCTGTTGTTGCTGCAGTGAAGGCCTCATTTCCCTAGAGCTGTAAAACCAGACAAATATCTCAGTTCGAGTCTCAGTTTGTCGTCAGAATATGGCTAAATACTGATAGCTAGTTTTATGATACATCAGTTCTGGAAAACTGCTTTTTGTGGCGTTTTAGAAAATATAGCAGATAATTTAGGCCATATTGAGGTATATACGATATCAGTACGAGGCTAAACCGTTTCTGGAAGCGTAGGGAAATGAGTCGTACTTGTAGCGGTATCAGTTCAGTCAAAGAATGAAACTACGACATGTATTTAGTGTAGTGATCTGATCCATTGATCATTAGATAAGTCGCCCAATTGTCTAGACTGGTTACCTGAGTCCTTTGTTTTGTCGCATGTTGACCGAAGATAAATCTATCAAATCAAGGAACGAAGGGAAATAAGAGACTCAGGTAATGAGTCTACCCATTGTCCCCGGGCTATTGCCCCTTGAAGTGTAAACCCTTTATCTTGTAAAATTTTCGAAGGGTCTCCAGGAAAAGTGTCTTTCGGAAACGTAGAAAGCGTCGTGTCAGCTTCCCAATATCTATTTTCCTTTTTTATTAATTTCAGCTTGCCGATGTCAAGGTGCAGAGAAATTGATACCAACGTTATTAGAATTCGGTGCAAGTCTGATCGTAGTTGATAAAGATCGAGAAACAGCGTACAACAAACTTACAAAGTCTCGAGACAAACATTTATCAGAAGATTGCAAAGATAGATTACTGACACGACTAAAAGATAATACAGGTAAGGTTTGCATCATACTTTTTCTCATTTCAATCAAAGTATTCTTTCACTAGGACCTTAGAACCATGTACATGTTCTCTTTCAAATTAAAAACAAAAGCAGAGTAAAATTCGTCGTAAAATGTTAAAGGAAATCTTTGCTGCATTAGTATGCACGCAGTAAGAACCCGCAAAAGAGAAACCACTTTATAAGAAACCTCAGGCTGATTTTTTTGAGAAATGGTGCCCTCGTATAACTTCTCAGCCTGATTTTAAGAAGGGTTTCTTATGGGGGAATCCCAAATAAATTCATATTTGATAATCTTTGTTGAAATTAGATGCCAAATTTTTTTATCGATACCATGGAAAAGCATCTACATCAAAATACTTGGCATGTATGCTATGGTTGAGTTAATTTAGAGACGATGCTAGGTAACAAGAACATACTGTTCGATAGTGTTTACTCAGGGTTTTCTTTAAAGATTTAAGTTGAAATCATTGAAAGTTTCTTTACCATGTGTAAGAAACCTTTCAGCCTCAGATCAATGACCTTTTAATAAGAAACTGAACAGGCTGTTTTGAAAAGACTGGTTTCTATTTTGCGGGTTCTTACTGTACTTGGTCGAGTGCTGACGTATAGACTGATATGCGTTGCTTCTTCCTAATCAGTCTTGGAAGCAAATGAAAATCGTCAGTATCATGAACTGTTACTCATTGTTAGCCTGGAGCAGGCTGTGGCAGTAACGAGCGTTGCCATTGAAAAAGCTCCGGTTTCCCCCAACTCATTACTCCCAGTGGGGGGGGGGGGTACTCTGGTATACTTAGGATAGGGGTGCTCAGGTTACTTTTTTGGGTCTAAAATTTGGGCAAGGGTTATTTTTTGGGTCAATGATTTGTACAGTTATTTTTATGGGTTCCTGAGATTCTGGTTTACTTTTTCTGGGTCTACAATATGGGACAAATTCAAAAATTGGGAAATATATAATTTACAAACGAAATCAAAATCAAATAAAGCTACTAAACCCAAAGCCTTGAATATCCAAATACAATACAGAGAGTTCTAATCAGTTAGGGAACTTTTTACAGATTTAAGATACTGATTTCATAACATTTGGGTATATAGCGTCAGAAAAATTATTTTTCGGGTCTATTTTTATGCTAGAAATTTTTTTTTTGG
>REGL01000693.1:146664-159427 GCA_004194395.1 Aurelia aurita complex sp. Pacific | reverse complement strand
ATTTATCAGAAAATTCTTACCCAACCTATGCCAAGCCATTTTCTCTTCGGTTTTAAAGGAATCTCGAGAACCATCTTTCGAAAAAAGTGGTGGGGCAATGACCCCCATACCCATAACCCCCCGTGGCCATGCCACTGTACTGCCATGATGTTAATAATGTTAAAATGATATTATAGATGCTATTTCATAGAGTCTGGTAGAAGAGGAAGAAACTGCTCCCGAATTCCTACCCTGCCTTTTCAAGTTCTTTGACTCGTTACTAATTCTAATTTAGAAATTTTGATTAGAATATCATTGCACAGGAGTTTGAGTTTAGGAACTTATCAAATGCAAAATAAGACACCCTTTTTTGAAATTCTGGTCGATTTGGCACCCCTAAACACGGGCCCGTGCGGGCCCGTGCCTACTTTGAAGAAAGGCACCCTTTCCCGCGTTTTTTTGTACGCGCATGATAACACATCAGGTACCAAGTGGCCCCCCGGGGTTTTCTCATGTGAACGCTCGTTCTATTTTATGTGGTAATGCTATATGAGGCGAGATCTCGGTTGAACGGGAATCCCGCTTCACCGGGGAAATGCCGGGGAAACTTTCTCCATGTGAACTGGCCCTAAGTAAAACAACTACAAAAAGCTACGCATACAATACAATTAATTACTGACAAATACTGGGAACTGTTTCACATTTGATGTAAGGCCAGCATAGGCGCACGATACCGAATGACAGGAACCCGGACGACAGAACAGGGCTACTGGTTTCCAATGTAATTCTTTTGAATTTGAAATACTCCGATTTTGTGTGGATGAACTTTGGTTCATACATCGTTTACCGAACATCAAGCGTGAAACAGACTTAACAAACGGGCAAGCAAATAAAACACTTTGTGGCTGTGTGACGTATAATGAAAATTTGAGTTCAGCCAAGCTGACCAGTTTTGTGGATAAAATTTAAAGTCATTTCTGGTATATTCTTATTTACGTCATCAGAAAGGTCTTTATCACCAAACAATAAATATTGTACCAGAACGTTGTTTGGAGGGCTGTTGATGTGAACAAATGGTTGTAATAATTCCGAAACTCCAGCGAGAAGATCTCGTCGGTGGATGTCGAATGAAGGGCAAAGCAACAAAAAATGTTCTGTATCTTCAATGCCATCGTTCATTTGGGACATTGAGTTCACCGTATCTCTGAAATTATGCTTGAATTTATGAAAGTTCAATTTGCTCAGACCAACCCTCATTTGGAAAAGATAAGCTAGGCCTATTGGATCATGAATGCCAAAAACAGATTTTGCAGGGGGGTGAATTATTGATAGAAGCTTTTTCTTAAAAACAGCAACAGACGGAGCAAGCCTTATTTCAGGATCAAGTTCATTCCATTCAGATAGGCAGTTTGGATAGAACGCAGATTGAAATTTTTCTGTTCTTGCCCTTATTCGAGCAATAACATCCTGGTTACGAAAACCTGGTCTTGTAACCGTTGCCAAGTAAATTTTGGAAACGGTTACAAGAATTAAATAACTTTGGAAGTCTTTTGTGGTTTGCTCTGATATCGATGAGTGGTAAAACATTGGACAGCCTTCTTTTACCTCGATTTTAGAACGTCTTTTTGGAAAACAAGTCAGTTAGGGGCCTCTAGTTTCAGCCTTCCCACATATTTGAGCTTCAAAGCTTGTAACTCCGTGAATTCTTAGCGGATTCGCAAGATTTTGGCGTCTAAAATTAATTTAAGATCTAAAGAACAGGGATATCTAACCAGGAGCCTGTACCTTTTATCGTTAATTTTCAACATTTAATCAAACGCCGAGCAATTTTTCTGAGACACCCTGTACATGTTTCCATTCACTTTACTTTTTTTTAATGAACATAATTTGTAATGCATTCTTATCATTCAGTCAATTGCTGTTCCCTTCACTACCTTTCCTCTCATTACTCCCAAGACTCCTTTGCCCTCTGATAGTCATTTTAGAATATTTTGAATCTGAAGATATTTCAAAATACATATTTAAAAAAATTGTGCCATGATAGTGTGTGGCTGCTGAGGGTGCAGGTGAAGTTGCGTTTTTTAGCGCCAAGCGATGGGATCGCAGAAGTAGAGAAGACCTAATCGAGTCCGCGACTCCTTGTCATGACGCTCAAGTGGTGGGCACGGGGGGGGGGGGTTCGTCCATAGTAAAGGTACCTGGGGATGTTTTGCGACGAAGGCTATACTTTTTCGGACTTCTAATTTTTTTTTTTTTTTTTTTTTTTTTTTTTTTTTTTTTTTTTTCATGATATCATATTTGGTACAAATTTGACAATATTGGTCCAGAGAATGGTCAAAATTGGTCTAGCAAAGGGTGCCATTTTCGTAAAAATTGGTCCAGGGAATGGTCCAATTGGTCTAGCCAAGGGTGCTATTTTCGTAAAAATTAGTCTAGCCAACGGTACCATTTTGAATATGCTCACGGCAGACCCCTACCCAAAATTTAGCCAAGAACCAATTAGTAAATAATGTTTAAAATATTTATATTCGCCAATGGCGAAGATAATATTGTCTCGCCCAATGTCTATTGTTTTGAATGAGAATTATACAATAGCAAGTTTTGAAACCTTACCATAGTAATTTGCAAGCCTTTCTAACGTGGATATATTCGCTCTACATTTAGCACACTTACATTTTAAGAAACTGATGAGAAACTTTTGGTAGCAAAAATTACCCTAAAATTTAATAAACTGCCCCAAACCAAATTTCTCATTAAAAAATTCGTGCACTTTATTACTACCAATAGATTATCAAAAAGCCACTAGGCCTACATGATAAAAATCTGATAATTTCAAGAAACTCTTAGCACAGATTCAATGTCTTGCTTTTTCAAGACCTTCTTGCTTTCATCTATACTTTGTTTGTTTTCTTTAAACCACAGTAGATTAAATCAAGTAAAATGATACCTCCCACATGGTTAAGGGTGAAATAGAACGTGACACAAACCCCCGTCAGAGACATAAATTACGATGTAGGTCAAAATAAGTCTATTGTTAGAAAAAGATTTATGATAAAACGCTATCTCTGGGTGTTAATTAGATTTGACAATGAGTTACAATACCATTTAATAGATTACTCCATTTGGGCCCTGGAGAGAAGAATTACTCCATTTGGTCCCTACTCCATTTGGGTCTTCTCCGAGCCAATGCGTCTCAAAGAAACGGCTCTAGCATCGTATTCAAAAATGTTTCTACATTTAACGATTTAACAAAAGTTTGACAGCTTTGCCTCATAGATGAACAACATTATTACCCCTTAAAAATTGCAGTGTAGAAAACATTTGTATACGTTACTAGAACCCCTTCCTTTGAAAATTTACTTAATTTTGACATTCCTCAGCGACCACCCACAGGAAGCCCAGGCTGTTGATTGACCGATAATAAGTTCAAAACTTCAAAATAGACAAAGGTAATACCTTTGTGTCTTATCATCTGTTGCATTTCTCTACGGCTGCATTGTGTTTCCTTTGTTGACTTCTGTATTGCGTAATAGACCTTTTAGCTATTCTGAAAAGAATCAGAATCGAACGCTATTTTGCTACATTTTGTAGAATTTTCGAATGTGCACAATAGTAATTGAAGCTCTATCGCCACTCGATCGAACGTCGCATATAGAAATGTATAAAAATAACGCTCGATCCAGGCTCTTTTAGAGAATAGCTAAAAGGTCTATTGTTCGAATACGAGAGTTCGATGTGAAGTAACGCTACGCCATCCTATATAACATTACAAGGAGTGAAACTCTTCTTCAAGCAAAATTCAGTAAACTGTTTTAACTTTGCTCGCACTCCACCGTCCAAAGACTAAATTCGTAAGGCAACATATCAAGATGTTCCTCAGTCATCGAACAATGCTTTCCAATACTTTATTTCTTCATCTGCAATGTTTGAAATGCAAAAATCTGCCACTTTTTCGATGCAAGTCTAGTCAAATTCACTTTCTCCGAAGGCTTTGCACCATCGAACGGTAACAGAGCGATCGAATTTCGAATGTTTTCATCAGCCAGCGTCACATTGCTTTGCATAGAATGTACGCAGTGTCTCCCTGTCAGGCCACAGAATGGAACGCTTCGGCTAGACTCATGACGTAAGTCCCTCTAACTCTCGCTGTTGTTGTTGTTGATGATATCGCTTCAGTTGAGGGACTTATGTCCTTACACTTCTGAAAACGGCAACTCAGCCCAGTTTTTTGGGCGGCCAATTAGAGCGCAGTATTTCACAATAACAATACGTATCGCATTGTTTAAGCCAATCAGTTGGCTGCTATGCTGGATGCTGTGATTTGCCCATTTCTTTGGATTTACCGGACCAACATTTGGTGGATGTCGTGGATGTTATCAATGGCGTCCAGTGCAGCAGCAGCTAGCAAATAACCAGTAGATAACTTCAAAAATTGTCGTTGAGCCGTTTCAAATGCTGTTTTACCAGCAGTGTCTCACAGAAGAAGGAGTTTGTTGTTTGCCTTGTTGTAAATGATGAGCTGAAAGGAGTTTTAGTCCCTTTTTGCCTTGTTTCGAGTGGCCCATCAAAGCATTCAAGTCAACTACTGTAGACACAGAATGGCGGGTNCTTCCATCTTGAAAATAAGTGGACGTTCTAGAATTGCAATATGGGATTGAACAAACTGCATTGTGGTATAGCTTCACCGCGCAGAGGCTGCCGGTTAGCGCAGAGTCTTTAAGCCAATCAGTTGGCTGCTATGCTGGATGCTGTGATTTGCCCATTTCTTTGGATTTACCGGACCAACATTTGGTGGATGTCGTGGATGTTATCAATGGCGTCCAGTGCAGCCGCAGCTAGCAAATAACTAGTAGATAACTTCAAAAATTGTCGTTGAGCCGTTTCAAATGCTGTTTTACCAGCAGTGTCTCACAGAAGAAGGAGTTTGTTGTTTGCCTTGTTGTAAATGATGAGCTGAAAGGAGTTTTAGTCCCTTTTTGCCTTGTTTCGAGTGGCCCATCAAAGCATTCAAGTCAACTACTGTAGACACAGAATGGCGAGTCGAGTCGAAGCCGAAGAAGAAAGGGGAAATTAGGTTGTTGACATCGTCACATTTTGCTTGCGACCAACTCTGCATCATGTTTCATATGAGTCCACTTTCCTCTCTATTTGCTGGCCTGGAGAATACTGCGAGAGACCAGACTTTGTCAGCGATCTTGATATGTTGCCTTACGAATTTAGTCTTTGGACGGTGGAGTGCGAGCGAAGTTGTAATTTTATATAGGAAGGCGTAGTGTTACTTCAGATCGAACTCTCGTATTCGAACAATTACGCAGTACAGAACAGAAGTCAACAAGAAGTCAAGAAAACACAATGCAGAGAAAAGTGCAACAGATGATAAAACACAAAGGTAATACCATTATCTATTGTGAAGTTTTGAACTTATTATCGTTCAATCAACAGCCTGGGCTTCCAGTGGACCACCTTGTTAAATTGATTGAAACAAGGTCTCGAACTCCAAATTGAACCGTATTCTATGTAACAATGTAAAAACCGAGACAATTGAAACTAAAGCTCCTCCAAAGCAGCCACACAAACGGGGGCCCTCTGCAAAATCATGAAATGTGATACTCTCTACTGTCTGAAAAGATAGACAGACAGACCTCCGCAGATCCGGCCAAACGCATTGCGTAGGAATGCAATTAAGCTTACTGTGATACATTTGTTAATTTACTCTGATTTGTTTGTTAGCTCTTTTCTGATAAAAGTTTCAAAATAAATATATGGGATGAAAATTGTTGAAAGATTACGTTGATAATGGAGGCAGATGGAAAGGCTGGTGAAATGTTTAATCGCTTGACGTTAAGCACTGTCCCTTTTACGCTACTTAATGAAACAACTGAGAACCAAGATTAAGAACCAAGTTAAGAATGGTCATCGCCACAAATGAACGCTGTACTATTGGGACACAATACAAAAAGCAAGTTTCTTTTTTCTCTTGAAAACTAGTCACCGTGCTGGCCTGTAAAAACGACAGTATGTTAACAAAGTCTCTTTTGAAGAAATAGTTCACTGAGATGAAACTTTCAAAACTCGTGCATGTAACGGAGACTCATTTGCAAGATATGATAAGATAAGTAAAACTTGCAAAGGATTACAAAAATTGCCTGAACATTTTCTCACGAGGAAAGTTGCCATTAACCCTGGACATCCCTTAAAAGTCTGATGAAGTAAAAAATTTTGCGTTTTCTTCGAAACAAATCGATTCAAAAGTTCCTTTGGTTAAATTTTCAGATCCTAATGTCGGCAAAAGAGGTCCCGTGCAATTTTCGTGTTAAAATTTTTTTCAACGGATTCCTATGTAACTTTTGATGCTGAATCCAAAAATCAATGTTCCCTAGCCGAAAAATGCCAGGAAACATCATTTTTGGCATGCGTAAATGCATTTGATGCCATATTGGTATTAAAATCATAAAATCTATTGTGTTTACTTTAAGATGTAGTTCTTAGAGCGTATATACTATATTTGAGGTGCTGAATCCAAAAATCAATGTTCCAGAGCCAACAAATTTCAGAAAGCATCAATTTCCGGCATGCATCGATGCCTCTGGTGTAAATATCACAAAATTTACTACGTTTATCAAAAGATGCAGCTTTTAGAGCGTAAATGCTATATTTGAGGTGCTGAATCCGAAAATCGATGTTGCAGAGCCAAAACATTCCTGGAAGCATCAATTTCCGGTATGCATCGATGCCTTTGTTGCCATAATAATGTCAAAATCATAAAAATCTTCTATGTTTACTTTGTAGCGTTGTTTAGACAGCGTATGCAATATTTGAGATGCTGAATCCGAAAAACAACGTTCCAGAGCCAAAAAATTCCAGGAAAGCTCAATTTCCCGCATGCATCGATGCCTTTGATGCCATGATAGGATCAAAATCATAAAATCTTTTATGTTTACTTTAAAATTTCAGTCTTTACAGCAAATGTACTATTTTTGAGAAACTGAAACAAAAAATCAACATTTCAGATGGAAAATGTTCTAAAAATGCAAATAGCTGGCTTTTTGTTTTTGGCATTGCTAGTGTCATACCTGTTTCTCAAAAAGCAACCGTTTGCACTTATTGCTACCGGGTGTCGTAAAAAATGTGTACGGATTTGGTTGATTCCAGCGCTGTGAATTTAGCTTCAATCAATGGCTAATCACTCTAAAAATATTCCTCGATAGTTAACTTGAACATAGATACCTTGTTTGTTGGTATTAGTGCTTTGAGAGCAGACATGTTAATCTCGAAAGCTCCAATTTGCCTCTTCCTGCAAACCAGAGCTTTAGCCTTTTGGCCTAAGCAAATTCTTAAGGCACAGCGTATAGTTCAACGATAGCCTTGATAAAATTTAAACAATGTTAGATCTTGTGCTGTATTATTCTGTTTTCCAGAAGTCACCCTCTAGTCACCCATTTGGGGGTTTATTTATTTTTCATTAATTTTAGTTCTTAATTTCGATATGCATTAGGAATTTGCTGAGGTCAAAAGGCCAAAGCTCTGGTTTGGAAGTGGACGCAAATTTGAGCATAGGCCATTGATTAAAGGTGATAGGCCATTGATTAAAGAGAATCAACGGAGATAAATCCCCGCGCGGAAGGAGTCTGGGTATTCTAGTATTAGCCTATTGAATTTGATGGGTTCGAGATGTTCGTAGATATTGTTTAGCAAGCAGAACAATAACGTGCATAGGAGTTTCCTTTGTCCTATTTTATAGATTGCCTCTCCTTGGCTCCGCTCATTACTAAGCTAAATTCACATCGCTGGAGTCAACCAAATCTGTATAAATTTTTTGGAACACCCGGTATTTGTATATTTTCTAAGAAATTGCTGGCCTTTCTTTAAATTTGGACAACCCAAAAATTTATTCACAAAAGCTAAACCGTGCGCAGACGTGTGCTGATCAGTGGCGGGGTGGCCATAGTTTTACTGGGGTGGCCAAGTCAATTTTGGCGCCCCTCCTATGTAATATGTTTCCGTAAACGCATGCGTTTCTACAACTGCTGGATATTGTTACAGTATATGTGATATATTTTGCAAAGGCCAATGAAAAGAAGTTTTTGCAACTTAACTTTAAGATCTAATGAATATCTTTTGACTGCAAATGCGAGCAATTNAAGTCACCCTCTAGTCACCCATTTGGGGGTTTATTTATTTTTCATTAATTTTAGTTCTTAATTTCGATATGCATTAGGAATTTGCTGAGGTCAAAAGGCCAAAGCTCTGGTTTGGAAGTGGACGCAAATTTGAGCATAGGCCATTGATTAAAGGTGATAGGCCATTGATTAAAGAGAATCAACGGAGATAAATCCCCGCGCGGAAGGAGTCTGGGTATTCTAGTATTAGCCTATTGAATTTGATGGGTTCGAGATGTTCGTAGATATTGTTTAGCAAGCAGAACAATAACGTGCATAGGAGTTTCCTTTGTCCTATTTTATAGATTGCCTCTCCTTGGCTCCGCTCATTACTAAGCTAAATTCACATCGCTGGAGTCAACCAAATCTGTATAAATTTTTTGGAACACCCGGTATTTGTATCTTTTTCTAAGAAATTGCTGGCCTTTCTTTAAATTTGGACAACCCAAAAATTTATTCACAAAAGCTAAACCGTGCGCAGACGTGTGCTGATGTGAAGAGTGCAAAAACATAAGTGCGGAACTAGAAAAAATTCGCGGACTCTGATGAAGATATCGAGGAACAAGAGCAGCAATAAACTCAAAGTAATCGATTGAGGCTTTATTTTGATCGCGATTTTGATTGTAAAATCTATTTTGATTCCTTAACCCTATTCAACGTGGGGGGGCCATTATGGCCCCCCCCCCAACCAAACATTGCTATGCAGTGCTTAAACCATTGCAGTTAGAGGGCTGGTACTCACTGACTTTTCCTAAAATTTAATGACCTACAATACAGGGTGTCCCAAAAAAATTGTGCCCCGTTTGCCTGAAGATTGCGACAAAAAGGAAAAAGATTCTTGCCAACTTTTTGCATGATGTTGCTCTTCGGATATTGAATTAAAGTTTGCTACTATCCCCGTAAAAATCCGTTGAGAAATGATGGAGCTATGACCTTCAGAAAACCAAATTTGCCTGATGATTGAAACCAGCAGTCGGCCATTTTGTCTTACTATTTTGCAGTGATACGTATCTTCACGTGAGGTAAGAAAAAATTTATGTGAGGTCAGAAATAGTGGAACTCTCCGAGGATTATCGGAATTTTTACGAGAGCTATGACATTGGAGGCTGCTGTTTCATTTTCAATCCATGAAGCTATTTATCGCTACAAAATAGTAAGACAAAATGGCCGACTGCTGGTTTCAGTGATCGGGAAAGTTTGGTCTTCTGAAGTTCATAGCACTCATAGCTCCATCATTTTTCAACGGATTTTCATGGGGATGGTAGCAAACTTTAATTGAACATCTGAAGAGCACCATCATGCAAAAGTTTGGCGAGAATCTTTTGCCGTTTTGCCGCAATCTTCAGACAAACGGGGCACAATTTTTTTGGGACACCCTGTATTCTGAAAATTTTTTTCGAATTTGATGTGTCACATGACCATTAATTGCCCTTATTTGGAGAGAGGTCACAAATGAAAACAGTAAAATGCTTCTAATTTTGCCAATCCTTGTCTGATTTTGTTCTAATTAGTCTCATTGAATTGCTCTTGTCAAGACCTTTCCGATGATATATATTTTGTTAATTTTTGTTTAAATTGATAGTTTTTTAGAACAATGACGTCATAGATCTTTATGACGTCATCGTTTGAATAGATGTGTGAAAAATTAAAGATAAATACAGTATTTTGCGAGAAAACCTATTGGTATACCAGAAATTGATCATTTATTAGGATAAACTTTGTTTTCTTAGAAATATTTTATATTATATTAGTTCCAATACATATGCTTATTGCAGACTGGTCTCAAGATAATTAGTTGCCTAGCAACAGGTCACGTGATTAATTGGAATATAATTACTTAATTAGTTGCAAAATAGGTTGGAGATACTATCTACCAAGTTACAACTTCATAACCCTACTGGTTTTGGATATAATTAGGGGGGCCATAATGCCCCCCCCACGTGAGGAGTGAATGCAAAGACCCCACGTGGAATAGGGTTAAGGTGGTCGTACGGTAATTGATTTAGATTTTTTCACAAAAAATCGAGAAATGTTTCTTGATGTATTTTTATACTTTCAACATTGAAGAATTTGATTCTGGGATGGTAAATTGCCTTATAGAACTATAAATACTAGAAAATAGCACAAATGTACACAACAGTCCAGTTTTTCTCCTTAGCAACGCCCATAGTTACGCAATAACATCCCTATTTCCCCTCTTCTTTCAAAGGATTAGGTCTTGCATGCCCCCCAGTCCCGATGTGGTTTAGATATGANTAAACTTTGTTTTCTTAGAAATATTTTATATTATATTAGTTCCAATACATATGCTTATTGCAGACTGGTCTCAAGATAATTAGTTGCCTAGCAACAGGTCACGTGATTAATTGGAATATAATTACTTAATTAGATGCAAAATAGGTTGGAGATACTATCTACCAAGTTACAACTTCATAACCCTACTGGTTTTGGATATAATTAGGGGGGCCATAATGCCCCCCCCCCCCACGTGAGGAGTGAATGCAAAGACCCCACGTGGAATAGGGTTAAGCTACGTCTTTCTCATTAAAATGTCCTGCAACAAGGAAGCTGGTTAAATTGGGCTATGGCGTAATTGGTGGCCTTCAATAATGCAAGGAAGTTTTTTCCTGCAATATGTCATCCACGTCGTATTTTTTATCCCGAAGGAAAACTCACCTTTATTCAAGCATCAAAAGCATCGAAACATGCCGGAAATTGATGCTTCCTGGGATTATTTGGCTCTGGAACATTGATTTTCGGATTCAGCACCTCAAATATAGCATTTACGCTCTGAAAACTACATTACAAATTCAAAATAAAATATTTTCATGGTTTTTTATACAATAATGTCATGAAAGGCATCAATGCATGCCGGAAATCGATGCCTCCTGGAATTTTTTTGGCTTTGTAACATTTTTTTCGGATTCAGCACCTCAAATATAATATTTACACGCTAAAAACTGCATCTTAAAGTAAATATAATATATATATGATTTTAATACCATTGTGGCATCAAATGCATTTACGCATGCCAAAAAAAGATGTTTCCTGGCATTTCTTGGCTTGGGAACATTGATTTTCGGATTCAGCATCAAAAGTTACTGGAAAAACCGTTGAAAAATCAATTTTAACACGAAAATTGCACGGAATGACAAATGGACCCAGACTATAGAGTAAGCTACTCGGATCGGAGTAGTGTAGGAGTAGCAGAGGTACCCAACTAATTTATGTAGAGTGCCAGCCAGCAGCATGTAAAATGAGCTGCCCTTTATTGTTTGTGTTCACGGGACATCTATGGGCTAAATTTAGGGAGTTTGTAGTGACGTAGCTGATGATTGAGAAGAATTTGTGAATGTTTTTAGCGATGATACTGCTTTCTGTTTGGGGAAACTTCTTAACCCAATGTATATTAAGGTACAAGCCAACATAACTATGAGGATCAATCGTAGAGTCCATTCTGTGGAAAGGCTGTCATTCTCGCTTTGTTTCCTGCAATCCATTCAATGCCATATGGTCAATTTTGGAACTTTCCAAACTTACGGTTCCTTTAATCGGCAAATTTTTCGCGTTAAAGTGAATGACCTCCGACCTCGTGAGCACTCTACAGGATGGTAGAAAACCCTAAACCCTAAACACACCATTATTTTCTTTGCGTTTACTGTCATTTATAAACCAATGAGCTTTCATTCGGGTTATTCACTGTGACCTGAAGCAAAATCTTTTATTGATGCAAATGAACAGCACTGTTGAATGATAAAGAATCATGTTTAGATTTCTTTGATATTTCATTTCGTTTTCAAGTTATCCACTGATTTTAAGTACCAGCTGATGACGTCATTTTGTTTGCAAATCACTCTGGAAATAGATGGAAATATAGCTGTATCTGATCTTTGAAAGATTTCAGTTGTAGGAGATGTAAGGTAAGCTGAATAAATGTAATAGAAATTGTCTTATGAATTGATATGATGTTTAGAAAGGCATTTTAACTGAAGAAAAGTTCTTTGAGTCGATTTCCCTTTGGAAACATAGTCAACCTTGTAAAGTTTCTTTCCTTTTTGCAAACAAAATGACGTCATCAGCCAGTCATGCAAAATAGTGGATAACTCGAAAGTGAAACAAGGTATCAAAAATTTTAAATGACATTCTTTATCATGCAACAGTCATATTCATTTGCATCAATAAAAATTCTCGCTTCAGATCACCTTTAACAGTAATAGGAACGAAAGCTTTTTCCCGCTGACTAATTCGAAAGGTCAACAACTGATAGAGTTAAAACCGTGCAATTTTGGTAAGAAGGACATTGTGGTTTTCCGAACATTAACAGCTTACGAGAACTCTTTGCGTCAATGTATTTCCTTATTAGATTTTCCAATCAGGATTTGACCAAAGAGGACATAGTTTCAACGCGGCCGTCCTTGTGGGGATTTTCTTTTTCGCAATATGGTCTCCATAAATCACTTAAGGAGACAAACTCAATTTTATGTCTGCGTTTCTTCTTTATGTATGCATTTGATCCCTTGGCTATTGCACCCACAGGAACTGCAATTTATCTTTGAGGTGCATTTGCAAAGAAATTTCCGCATTGTTCGGTAGCTGAAGCATGAAATGCGAAAAAGTGTACCCCT
>REGL01000693.1:117612-139401 GCA_004194395.1 Aurelia aurita complex sp. Pacific | reverse complement strand
AGTCCAAAAATATTGCCGTAATATTATGAGTCCCAGTAAGAGCGGTCTCGGTCTGGCGTAATAGTCTCGTTTTGGATAGCGATTACTGGGACTCATCGTAATCAGTCTAGGCGCACACATCAATTAGTATTTAGTTTTAGCTGATTATCATCATCATAAGAAATCCTTTTGCAAAGACAGCAGGACACTGAAGAATTTCTGATACTTTGGTTGGAAGAAGTTAATCCTCCCGTTTCTTAAAGTGCTTCATTATTTGCAAGTTCTGAAACTTTGAAAAATTGGCTATCCATTTCACTTCGAGTTAAGGCCAATTCGAAGTGTGTCACAAAGTGGCAATTGCATTGTACAAGCCAAGCTACTGGCCTTCACTTTCAAAGAACTCTCGTATTTCAGTTATAATTGTGACCTTTATTTTCTCACTGAAGCCCATGAGATGCGCCCAGAAAAATTTGGAGAAAAGTTACAATTTTTCTTCAGGAGTTGGCAAGGCTGTCTTTTGGCATTAATCTTATAATCCCTGGAATTTTCGTTTTAAGAAAGTACCACCGACTTTCAGAAATGTTATAGACCTTTTAACTTGCCAGGAAGGGGAGAGGGGGATCGAGCGTCTAAATCTGGTAACGTTTGGGAAGGAAAACGAAAGCTGACCCCCCCTCCCCGTTCTCAGTGGATACACTGCTAACTGTGCTGTGGCATGAAATTGCTTCGGAGTACTTTTCAGAGAGTTGACTAGCGAACGGGTATTTTTCGCTGGATAAATCCTTCTCTGATGAACATGTGCTCTGATACCAAGTGGAATATCTTTCGCTTTTTGCTCGAAACTTTTTTCAAAATGCACCTTTAGTGATAATTTGGTTTCAAAAGAAAGTGCTAGCCATTGTTGAATCTCTTTGCAAAATATATATCCTCGCATAATAGATGTACAGCAGAACAACTTTATCCGTTGAAAGCTGATCGCCAAAACTTTCAACGGTCGATATAAGATATATGATTCATGTATGGACATGATTTTGATTGTGGTGAAATAGGTCAAAAGTGATGGGAAAACCGTAGAACTGATTGCAAGTTCATAGTTATTGCTATTAATAGGCTGATGGAGGCGATAACTACGATTCATGGACTTACACATTGAAAATTGGAACGAAATTATTTCCCTTGATATCACGTCCGATATGGAAACCATAGCCACACTGTACGAAGAGCCTCCAGGCAATGGCGGATGGGCCTAACTTGTTGGTTCAATGCCTGAAAATTCAAGTTTTGAGTGACGTTAGCAATTGACAAAAGCCACAAATATTCACATGAATGTTTCCTCAATCCAAGAATCAACAAGCCTTTCAGTTTCAGCAAGAATTTCCTCATTTTGAAGTCCACTTATCTCCAGAAAGCTCATCACAGCTGAATCAACATTTCCATCTACGGAGGGTTGCCTTGTTTCGAATTAATCTCGCTTCGACGTGAATAGAGAAATCAGTGCCCCTATTGTTTATTTTCGTCCCACTTTTTGACGTGAAAGTCCATAAGTCCCAGTTTGAACAAAAAATATGTTGTTGTTGTAGTTGACATTGTTGTTGTTGTTGTTGTTGTTGTTGTTGCGATAACTGGGACTATTTCGTGAGTCTATGAAAATCGTACCTGCAGAGATCTAGCTTGAAATTTGGCCAACCTCATTCTACTCGCTGTGAAGTGGACCCTTCACTGGGTCAATGAAAACACCCATCGCTACCATGAAGGTCTGCTGTAACTTTGGTTTGCAAAATATTTTACAATTATTTTACCTCAATGGAGCCTGTTAATTCCATTTTTCCATGGTCAAATTTTGCAGCAAATGCCGGTAGAAAATTTGGATTTTCGTTCTTGGAGACCAGCACGGGCAGCAGAAAGATCAGTGGATCAAGTCCATCCTAATTTGACAAATAATGATAAAAAATAGAGCCTGAAGGATGTATGCAACAAGTTGCCTTTGTACGATTTGTAAATTGACGGGAAATTGACACTGAATTCTCTAATAGTAAATCTGCACGTATTGCTTTAGGTTTATTGTAAATAGTTGATGTAAATTAGTTTTATTCTTTTAAAACTATGTAAATACCAACTTTAGATAAATCTATGAATGAAGGAAGGAATGAAAGGGCAAAACCTTGATTGTCTTCTTGTAGTCCGCCCACGCGGGGGGGAGGTTCTTGGCCAAATTTTGGGTAGGGGTCTGCCGCGAGCATATTCAAAATGGTACCGTTGTCTGGACCAATTTTTACGAAAATGGTACCCTTGGCTAGACCAAATTTGGCCATTTCCTGTGCCCATATTGTCAAATTTGTACCAAATATGATATCATGACCGTTCGCTAGACCAATATTGTCAAAAATGATGCCGTTCGCTAGACCATTGTAGGCCAAAATTGCAAAAAAGGATACGCTTGGCTAGACTAGAAGTTTGAAAAAGGATACCCTTGCCCGCAGCACATCCCCAGGTACCTTTACTATGGACGAACCCCCCCCCCCCCCCGTGAGTTCGCCCAATGCCTTACGGCCTTACGTTGCTACGGTACATGAAGTTGCTGCTTTTGCAATGAATTTTATTAAAATCCCAAGGGAAGATTGCACCCCAGTTGCAGTAGCGATTTCGATCACGCCCTAGTTGAAAACGATAGGGAGCAAATTTCATTGGTTTTATTTTCATCTACTACAAGGGGACATTGATAACTTGTCAGACTTCCTTGGAACTGAACAGGATGGATTATAGGAGAGGACATGAGCTTTTGGTTTATATATGTATGTTTGTATGTATCCATTTGCCACTAAAGAATAACTAAATATTTACAATGTTTTGAAAGCTAGAAATAGATACATTACAATCTTAAAACAAATGAAATAAATACCTATGAAAAGCACCCCTAATTGTAGTGACAGGGATAGCATAAAAAGGTCGAATTGACCTTATTTTCATAATGGTCCTCTCAGAGGTGATTTCTTAAACGGAAAATATAGAGCTGTCAGACAGAAAGAAAACTAAATGAAATATGAATAAGAATATAAGCTTCAAAGTACTTTTCACACTTTTTGATGGAATGTAATTTCGTAGGGCCGAAGTTTGCAACAGGACAAGTTGCAACAGGGCATGTTTGCAACAGGGCATGTTTCGAAGAGGTAGACGGAGATTGTGTGAACTGTGAATAGGAGCTTGCAGGCGGGCTGTCAACTACTTTTACGAAATAAAACGCAAAACTTTCAAATAGAATAAAACATTAATGAGAGTTGATTTCATTGCAACCTCAGCTTTTCTGGCTTGAATAACGTTTCATAAGAGGAGCGACTATTGAAAGAATGGTGAAGATGTTCTTGTTGTAGCTGGGACCTCGCACTGCTGGCATTAAAAATTCTATTGATAAGCGATCAGCTCACTTCTGGGAGAACGTTGATTTTGTAGTGAAAGAGTTTTGTGAAGTTGACGCAAAAGAATCAAGAGACTCCCAGAGAGAGAAATTGGAAAATTTAGAAATCACAATCGTAAATCATCACAGGAATATTTGGATGCGAGCTAAATGCGTCAGCAGTGGTAGATTTGTATGTAAGAGTCCAAGGGGGGCCAGTTGGTACCTGATGTGTCATCATGCTCGTGTAAAAAAGGTGCGGGAAAGGGTGCCTTTCTTCAAAGTAGGCACGGACCCGCGTGGGCCCGTGTTTAGGGGTGCCAATTCGACCATAATTTGGCCTTGCGTATTCGTATGCGAATTCATTTAGGGGTGCCAATTCGACCTTGCATAGGCCCTTCAGAATCTTCACCAAAGATTATCAGCCCTGTTATTTGTCTTGGCAAAGTTATCATGTGCCTAATAACCAATTTTAAGCTTACGGTCAGGAAGGGAGGAAATTTAAACTTTATAACAGCCAACTGGGACAAAAATGAGCTTAATAACGAGACTCCAAAATCAACTTTGCTACCCCTGCAATAAGAACCATATTTTCTATCAAACTGAAAGAGGTTTCTCAATTGCAAGGTGCATAAGTTAGGAAAAACAGCCTCTAAGTTCTCATTTGTATAGGTTTTTATATGCGAAGATTTACTGTAGATAACTAATGGTTTCATACATACTTGCTTTAAAATTTAATGATGCTGTGCAAACCAAAAGAGATTTAGCATTTGTCAAGACCTTGGATCATGAATTACACTCATTTTTTTTTATAGGAAACTGCTTATAAGAAACGGTAGGCTCAATTTTTCGAAAGTTAAAAAACAACCCTACCTGAATTGAAAAGCTAAGAAACTTTTGTAATTTACAATTTTAATTTTCCTATAGCGTTCAAAAATATTTTGACAGTATTCAGTTATAGCAACTGTTTGGACATTATTTTGAGTGCGAATTATGTTATTTAAATGTTTTGAGATATTACTAAGTAATTTCGGAGCCCTTTAGACAAAACAAAATTAACTCTACACTTCTGGCATTAAAAATATAAGAGACACATAAGAAACTTTCAGTAGCAAAATGACCCAAACATTTAAGAAACTGCCTACCAGCACCGGACCTTAGTTTCTTATAAGAAAAATGAGTGTATCCATCCATTCGTCCTCGTTATTTGATGTTATCAATTCGCCTTCAAAAATGAAAGTTGGAGTAAATAAGTCATAGCGAAACATAGTGTCACGATGGAATTTTGAAACTGTTTCATTTATTCATCAACATGAAATGAATTTTGTAGAAGCTGATCAAACCATTAAAACGTTTAGCAGATAGATAGGCGAATGTCGAATAGAAAGGTTGAATTTAAAGAAGTTTACAACTGTTGGAGTTTGTGGTTGTTTATTACGAAATTACCGTTTACAAAATGAAATTAATTGTTTCAGGTCTTATTGACAGTTGCTACGTGAAATAGCATGTACAAGTAACTTTATACCACGTGCTTTATACAACTTCTTACAAATTTTCTACAGAAATCATGCGTTCATTTTTCCGCATATTGTCCCCAAGACATTTGGCAAGCCATTATAAATGCCGTGTTGTGAGGTCATGCCGTCTGGATGAATTCTAAAGGAAGAGTCGGAGTTTCAGGAGTTCCTAGCTAGGAACATCTTCTGTACAAAAACCGTTTTTACGCTCACATCACCAAACCCCCTAGACCTTTTCAACTTAGCAGATATGATTTTTAGAACGAGTGGCTCAATCTGGTAGATCTTCATTGTTCGAAATTTTAATAATTGAGATCGAATTTGGTTTTCTGCAATATTTCAGGAAGAATCAGTAATTCGAATCTCACTTTCTACTTGAGGAAAAGGTCTATCTTATGAAAATGCGATTTCACCGAAGACTTAGCTTTGTAAATTATGAACAGTATATGATTGGTAGAAAGTCGAGGATCGTGATTGTGTTACTCCGCCGAAATTTGGTTGGACCCTACCATAGCAAAAAGGTAACATGAACAACTTTCTCTTGCATTGGTTGACTTTACCAACTATAGCCAAAGTTTGACAAAACTTTGTTTTTAGCTTGTTAGAAGAAAGTGTCTGCAAAGATCTGATTATTCTTGAGAAAAGCGCACGAGAGGTTTCCAGAAGTTTTGTGGTAAAGAAATTGTTTGTGCAATTACCTAGCTTGGTAGGGTATGCACATGACTTTTGCAGAGCAGGATAGGTTTGAGTTATCGCCGCAAATTCTTCACAAACTTCATTTCATTGTATCTTTCTGCAGGATAGTCCAAGTTCAAGATGATTTTCAAATCAAGATATGTTATCAATGCACACAAAGCAACAACTATTCCGTTCATCATTGCCCTCATGTTCCATTATGACAATTTTGGCATCGGCCCGTACGTGTATCTTGCCCTGCATGGAACATATTGCATTATGTGGCTGTTGAAAGAGCTGTACTTCCCTGACAAAGCATGGGATCAGCCACTCCACCCAGCAATGGTCTTCGTATTATATATCATCCTTGGCCCCTTTGGCTATTGGATTGCTCCTACCCTGTTGATCAGAAATGGCACCCATCCTTCTCCGCCGATGATCGCCTTGGCAATCTTCGTCTTTTCCCTTGGAGTGTTCTTTCATTTTTGTGGCGACTGCCAGAAGTTCTTCACGCTGAAATATCGCAAAGGATTGATCCAAGAAGGTCTTTTTTCTCAGAGTCGAAACATCAACTACCTTGGAGAGATCTTAATCTATTTGGGATTCAACTCTGTCTGCCAACATTGGTTGCCGTTTCTGGCCCAAGCTTGCTTCATTGCTTTCATTTTCTACCCTAACATGATCAAGAAAGAACGATCCTTGTCAAGATATGAGGAATTCAAGATCTACAAAGCAAGAACATGGCTACTATTTCCAAAGTGTATTTGAAGAGCAGGACTACTTAAAAACACTTTCTATCAGATTTCTGCAGCTTAATTGAGGGTAATTTCTTTGTAGTTAATGCACGGCTATGCAAAATTTCAGGGTAAACTGCTAAACGGCATTGCTTTGCCTTTAAGACCAAGTCAAGACTTCGTAGAATGCTATTTGAACAAAAATTTTGACATTATTGATATTATTGTATTATTGATCGCATTTTATTTTTGACTTCTGGGACGACTATTTTCATGCAGACTTTTAAGTAACGAGCCCCTAGAGTAAACAACGAGGGGAATGATACAGTTTTCAGACAAGACCGTGCGGCGACTGTGAATATGTTTAGTATCAGTAGGGCACGAGAGCTGAAATGGTAGTTCTAATCAAAATGCCTCGTTACATGTATTTTATGATAAGAAACATCATAAGAAACCGAACCCTAGCTCAAACAAGACCGTGCGGCAACTGTGAATATATTTAGTCTCAGTAGGGCACGAGGGCTAAAATGGTAGTTCTAATCAAAATGTCTCGTTTCATGTATTTTATGATAAGAAACATCAAAAGAAACTGAGTCCCAGCTCAATAACAATCAAGAAGCTATGAGTACGGAAATGAGACATTTTCGTTGCGTCTTTGCAAAGTTTCGCTAGTACTAGCCGCCCAGCGGATACGAGACTTTAGAAAAGCTTTTGCCCCAGAAAAGCTATCTCTAGAAAATGTTTGTGATCATTTGCTGGTATGAACGAACAACTGCTTCGTCCAGTACACTAATTTCTAAAGAGAAACTTGGCTCTGGGGTTGCTGGCGGAGTTTCCTAATATTGGGCCCAATTGTAATAGTAGATGTTTCTTTTATGTTTCTTAATTGTCAGGAAATTGAAGTTCATAATCTTATCAGTATTCAGTGAGGTGAAGACCGCTTTTAAACGAAAAATTGCAAGCGTGAAACAAATCATAAACTAAACGGAACTTCTTTGTAGGTCAATTACTCTTTTCTAGTGGTACCTTTAATGTTTAAAAAATTTGTAACTCATATTGAAAAAATCTCTTCACCTCAGACTGGCCTCTTATTGTTTCTAGTAGGTTTCTTGCTTTTTGAGAGAAGCTACTACGAAATCTTATCAGCGGTTTCTTGAATTAATGTAGAAATGAATGTAATTTGAACAAAATGATCACGTAGAATATTCAAGATTTTCCCAAAGTTACAAGATTCAATGAATTTATTTTGTTTTCCCATAATGATAATTCTCTCTGCAGCTCCAAAGAATTTGAAGCAAATGTATGACATAAACGAGAATACAAAATAAACACATGAAATATTTCATGTGTTGAGGAAAATATGTTAGGGATTAAAGAGCCATTGTCACCCGGGGTCCTTTGCGGGCATGCGACAATTGCAGACTATCTGAAAATCAAATTGGGCCTAAATTCAAACCATATATCTATAGTGTAATAGTTGAAGTGATAGAACAGTGCAACATAAAAAGTCGTAGTGGAACCATCAAAAAGCCAGTCATAGTTGAAACTTGATGACCTTGTGTCTTTTTCCGCTATGATTGGCACACTTTTAAGATTTGATAAGAAAAGACTAAGAAAACCTTTCTATCAGTTGAACTACTATAGTGTGGATCCATTGTTTCCAGCGTGGCTGCATAAGGCCTTGGGTAACAAGCCTAACGATGACTCTTAAAGAAGCTCTTTTCCAAGTAAATGCCACGTAAATGTCAGCAAATGCCAATTTTGTAACAGCAGCATTTATCAAAAGTCAAAACAAGGCAACTATCAAGGCGACTAGAGTTTGGAAAACAAGAGATGCTACGGCCCACCAGTCACTTCACAAATGTAAATAGATAAACCTCTATAAGAAATCGTGAAAGCTGAATGGCTAACTCGCTTGTTTTACATGATGAAAGGAGCAACAGAAGATTACAGAATAGATGGCGTTGAGGACAATGGCTGTGGTCACACTAGACGTTTTTACCTCGTTGTATTCCTTCAAAACAAAGGGTTAACTTACGCTGTGATATGTGACCGCATTTCGTTTTCACATACAACGCTGTTACAGCGCTTTGATCCTGAGAGCTGATTGCATAAGAAAACAATCAGATGCAAAGAAACAGGCAAAACAAGGTCCGAGCTGTATTTTAGCGTTGTTTTGGAGAATGAACCAATCGCAGCCTTGCGTAGTTGTCACATGATACATCATATCACTGTGTGACCGGGTGTCATTGTACCGTTATATTGCCGTACTTTTTGACTACAAAAACTAATTGCAAGAAAGTGAAGCAATTCATATTGCAACGGGAAAATAAAGTAGTGTGACCGCAGCCAATGATATACATCGGTCGAGTAGCATCTGACTAAGATGCATTGCGTTCTAAAATAGAACCAACAGTGATTCTATAGAAACTCGATTATCAAACGCATTGGTCAAATGCCCCTTTACGCCATATTTTACCTTAATCGTCTATCACGAGAAAAGATATGAGAATACGGTCTTCGAAAAAGAATCAAGACATCTCAGGTGCACAATTTCTCTCTAAAACAGCAGCAAACGGAGCAAGACAAAGTCAACATGGTGAAGATTGCCTTTTGCCTCCGTGAATGCATAAAATGAGTCATCGGCTGGTAAGAGAAACGCAATAAATCCGACATTTTCTTGTTTCACTGAATTGAACATCTTATCCCAAAAACTATTTTTGAAGGGAAGCTTGTGGCCTTTAAGAATTATCATTATATGAGGATTATAGTCTGGGCTGGAATTTCAGCCCTCCTTGAGCTAGGCGAGCTAGAATTTTCAGCCCAGGCAATCGGGCTGAGATCAATTTTATCCAGCCAATCCAGCCCGGGTTGAAAATTGACTTTGCGCAGGCGCAGTTGGAATACAGATTCATATCAAGACAGAGTAATAATAATATGAAGATTTTCAAAGATGAAACCAAAGGACGTTTCAGTGGAAACCTAATGATTTTAAAGCCATTTTGCAGTTTTAAACCTCGAACAATTTTGGCACGAATTCATCAGTTAATTTCAGACCGGGCTGGACTCTGTCATATAATCANGGCAAAACAAGGTCCGAGCTGTATTTTAGCGTTGTTTTGGAGAATGAACCAATCGCAGCCTTGCGTAGTTGTCACATGATACATCATATCACTGTGTGACCGGGTGTCATTGTACCGTTATATTGCCGTACTTTTTGACTACAAAAACAAATTGCAAGAAAGTGAAGCAATTCATATTGCAACGGGAAAATAAAGTAGTGTGACCGCAGCCAATGATATACATCGGTCGAGTAGCATCTGACTAAGATGCATTGCGTTCTAAAATAGAACCAACAGTGATTCTATAGAAACTCGATTATCAAACGCATTGGTCAAATGCCCCTTTACGCCATATTTTACCTTAATCGTCTATCACGAGAAAAGATATGAGAATACGGTCTTCGAAAAAGAATCAAGACATCTCAGGTGCACAATTTCTCTCTAAAACAGCAGCAAACGGAGCAAGACAAAGTCAACATGGTGAAGATTGCCTTTTGCCTCCGTGAATGCATAAAATGAGTCATCGGCTGGTAAGAGAAACGCAATAAATCCGACATTTTCTTGTTTCACTGAATTGAACATCTTATCCCAAAAACTATTTTTGAAGGGAAGCTTGTGGCCTTTAAGAATTATCATTATATGAGGATTATAGTCTGGGCTGGAATTTCAGCCCTCCTTGAGCTAGGCGAGCTAGAATTTTCAGCCCAGGCAATCGGGCTGAGATCAATTTTATCCAGCCAATCCAGCCCGGGTTGAAAATTGACTTTGCGCAGGCGCAGTTGGAATACAGATTCATATCAAGACAGAGTAATAATAATATGAAGATTTTCAAAGATGAAACCAAAGGACGTTTCAGTGGAAACCTAATGATTTTAAAGCCATTTTGCAGTTTTAAACCTCGAACAATTTTGGCACGAATTCATCAGTTAATTTCAGACCGGGCTGGACTCTGTCATATAATCACATGCCAATTTCACCTCAGCTGGCAGGGCTGAAATTCCAGCCCGGACTGAAAATTCTCATATAATCGGCCCTTTACAGTTCAGTCATGATTTATTAGGTGTTTGCTGAATTACTGGCCAAGGTTTAATATAATCGAATTTGCTTTCAGGAAGGCAATGTCCAGGTGACTGGCCACTAAATTGATCAAGTGATGCTTTTACAGACTTCACATGAACTAATAGACAAATGAGAATGATTTAATGGGAATGCCAACAGAGTTTATATCTATCAACAACTTTTGCATAACGCACAATACCGTATACCCTAAAATGAGAGTCTATTTGGCAAGTTTTGAGAGAGGGGTGTAAAAACAGTACAGTATTACCCCGCCACTAAGAAACTAATTTTGTAAAACCAGGCTGTTTGGTTTCTTATAAATATCATATAAATGTTATATCAAACCGTAATGTTTTCTAAACAGGGTCCTGATGGAGCTTGAAACAGATTTTAATAAGGTAATCAAAACAACTTCAGGGGAAAGAGATGACTGCCATGGTACTGATAGCAGTGAAAACGAATTTGACAGTCTGTAATTGTCTTCAATCTAAAGTTTATACAACATCTATAGCGAATAGAGTTTTGTTGATTTGATTGATATTTTTGAGAAAAAGTATGGTAATTTTTGATGGCCCCCCTATTTTCAAACTTTAATTTTGGTGGCCCCCCTTTAAAGCTCCGAAATTTTTGGTGGCTCCTCTAAATATCTTCCCGCCCCCCCCACCCGGCGTTAATAATGACTGCTCCCTTAGCTGAAAGAGATCATGCAGCCTTAAAATCTTTAAGTCCGAAGATAGGCGAAGAGGGTGAAGTAAAATGTTCAAATGAAATTGCTCTTACAACCCTTTTCTGTAAGATAAAAACTGGGTTGATATAAGTTTCATAGGTAAGACCCCAAACTAAAATACCATACTGAAGGAAAGGTGAAAATAAAGGACTATAGAGGCAAATCAAAACGTCAATGGGTAAAAAGTGTCTCACTTTGTAGAACATGCCACAGGTTCTAGCCAGTATTTTTGAAAGCCCAATCCCATACAAGCGATGGGTTAAGACGATTCATGGACTGGTAGATTTCTTTCATCAACTTCTGCAAGTTTCTTACATGTATACAAGAGCTGCCACTTCGAGTGAGCAATGTTTCAAAGGGACATTCGTATTCTTTACAGAGGACCCGAAGAACACGTTTGTGTGTGCGGTCAATCTCTTTTTATATGTATGCACCTTTGTTGCAGAATAGCCAGATCAAAGGGCAATAATTGAAATTCGATATGATAACTGCGTTGCAAATTGTCAATGCCTGCTCTCTAGAAGCATACGTATTAAGACTAGAAAAGGCACTGATTTTCTTGTTGACTTTAGAACATAGCGTTTTAACGTGTTTGTTAAACTTTATTTTCTTGTCAATTTCAATCCCTAGCAATTTAGCGTGATCTGTTGCAGATAATTTGTTCTCATTGATGAAGTCGCAGTCCTCTCTGCCATTTCAAGCCAAGGAACATTAGCTGGAATTTTTTGGGTTTGCAACCATTCCATTGTTTTTAAACCATTCAAGCAATCTACTGAGATTACTTTCCGAATCGGTAACAATTTCTTGTTGGTCTAGCCCACATGAGTATATGGTATTATCATCTGCGAAATTACAGATCTCAGAGTCTAGTCTCATGAAACATAGAATATGTTAAAGAGCAAAGGACCCAGGACAGATCCCTGTGGTACTCCAACTTTTATTCTTTTTGCCGTACTTCTACCGGGTGTCTCAGAAAAGAGTACCCCATTTTGACTGGAAATAGGAACCAAGAAATAAGATATCATTGCTCCTCGACTTCACAGCTAAATTTATCAATGTTCGACTTAGATGCACGTACCTTGCATTTAGAAATCGTCCACCAAACACCGGAGATACAGGTTCGCAAAATCAAAATTTACAGTGCACCCAAAACCAGAGGTTTTGTAAAAGGGCCTAGTCATGACATTTGCCAAAGTACATGTAGACTTTAAGTTTCCGTGTTTTGCTTTTGAAAAGAATAAAAGATGCATGAACATGGCGCTGATTGAACAAATATAGTAAACATGTGGTAAGAGTGATAAAATCGTGCCACATCTCCAAAATAAGCGTGCATGTGCTCCTTTTCCTCTTCTTTAATACAAAACAGTTGGGGTCGAATGCAATGCAAGAACCGTTTCCTCGAAAGAAAGGTCACTGCAAGAACAATTGCAGTAAGTCAAGGTATAAATCTTTTCAAAAATAAAAAGTAAAGGTCAAAGTCGAAAATTCGTTTGCAAAATGCCTGTTTGATGTCAAATTATGGCTAGGCCATTTCTCAAAACCTCTGGTTTCAGGTGCACTCCAAATTTTGACCTTGTGGACTCATTCTCCGGTGTTTGGTGGTGGATTTCCAAATGCAAGGTATGTGCATTTGAGTTGAAGACCAACAAATGTAGCCATGAATTCAAAAAGTCCTGAAATATTATCGTTTTGTTGCCTTGTTGAGTCAAAAAGGGGTACTTTTTTTGAGACACCCGGTATGTGAACCAATCTTTACCCGTTGATGGTGGCAATCCAGATAGCTATACATTAGGCAAAGGCAGTGGCGAAGTTAGANTCTACCATTTATCCATGGCCTAGCTTTTAATTTGATGGCTTTCTTATTTAGCTTTTTAATGGGAGCATGCTTCTCTGACAGTGAAAAGATCTCTTTCAAAAGTTTACTGAATTTATAGTTTACATCTAATGTGTTATCATTAACAAAATCAAGGTTGATGGAATTTAAATCTTCAATGCAATTTACCTCATTGAAATTAGTGAAATCATGTTTATAGTGACTAGCATTTAACATATCAAGTTTTAAATTCTTGATGATTAGAATTTGAGGAAAATGATCAGAAATTTGGGTTAGGATGTTACCACTGGTAATATTGAATTCAACTGCATTTGTAAATATATTATCAATTAATGTAGAGGTTTGGTCAGAAATTCTAGATGGGTGAAGAATACATGGCATAAAATTGTTAGAGAAGAAATTATTGGCAAAATCACAAGTTTGAGTGTCTGAATTATAGTTGAGAAGGTTAACATTGAAGTCGCCCATTATAAAAGCAAGTTTATTAGATTGAGTTATGTTTGATAAAATATTGTTAAGGTGAAGTGTTAGGCCATCTATATCAGAACTTGGATGTCTGTAAACACAACAAAACAGCAGATTCTTTTCATTTTTGCGATCAACCTCAATCCAAACAGTTTCAAAATCATCATGACTGCAGTCAAGATCTTTCCTTGGTGAAGGGGACAGGCTGGATTTGACATAGATCCCAACACCACCATTCTGGCTATGAGACCTAGTAAAGACAAAATCATATCCTGGAATCTCAATATTAGTTGCAATTGGATTCTCAAATGAATCCCATGTTTCAGACACACCTATAACATCAAAACTTTGATTCAAGTTAGTTGCTAGGCCAATTAGCTCATCAAGATGAAGGGAAAGGCTCCGTATATTTGAATGAAAAATAGAAAGCTCATCACGAGAAGAAGATTTAGAAAAAGATTTGGACAACTCTTGCAAAGAAAAGTAGTGAGAGTAAATTTCTTGCTAATCTTGATGGAATAGTAAAAAAGCATGCTCCTTTGAAGAAACTTACAAAAAGGGATATAAAACTAAGAAATAAGCCTTGGAAAAACTGTAGAATTAAAAAATGATGCGACTGAGAGACAAAACTCTAACAAGCTGAAGGAAAGACCTGACGCTGCAACAACATTCTGTAAAAGCAATTTAGGAATAGAGTTGCCACCAACATAAAAGAAAGCAAAGCCAAATACTTTCACGACTTTTCGATGAAAACAGTAATAATATGAAACTTTTGTGGACTGGGATAAAGTCAATTATTGGCATTAAGAATTCTCGAGTAAATCATATCAACAAACTTAAGGATGCTACCGGTAATCCAACTACTGACTCTGCAACTATGGCTACTATCTTTGATGATTTCTTTGTGAATGTAGCAGATGGTGTTACAAAAAGAATACCCAGGTCACAAAAATCTCCATCAGATTATCTTCACAATCAAAATCCTCATTAATTTTTTATAACTCCTTCAGTCCCCCATGAAGATTCTGATGTAATTGATCTTCTGAAAACAGGTTAATCTATAGGTCCCAACAGCATACCTATAAAATTGATAAAAATTCTCTCCGCTCATATATCTGCTCCACTATCTCTAATCATCAATGAATCTTTCTCTTCTGGTATTTCCCTAAAAATTTGCAGCATGCAAAAGTCATACCCTTATCCAAAAAAGGCTGCCCTATGACAGTTTCAAATTATTCATTCAATGAATCATGTTTTAATTAATTTAACAGAATCTATCAAAAACACCTTGGATAACAAAACACTCTGGATGTGGTATCTTTATTGACCTCCAAAAAAGCCTTGTCAATCACCAAATCCTCCTAAACAAACTTGAACACTATGGTATTCGAGGCACAGCTCTAACCTGGTTCAACTCATACCTTAGCAATAGAAAACAATATGTATCTGTAAATGGTCACAATTCAAGTCATCGTAGTGCTACATGTGGTGTACCACATAGTGNAAAAGGCTGCCCTATGACAGTTTCAAATTATTCATTCAATGAATCATGTTTTAATTAGTTTAACAGAATCTATCAAAAACACCTTGGATAACGAAACGCTTTGGATGTGGTATCTTTATTGACCTCCAGAAAGCCTTGTCAATCACCAAATCCTCCTAAACAAACTTGAACACTATGGTATTCGAGGCACAGCTCTAACCTGGTTCAACTCATACCTTAGCAATAGAAAACAATATGTATCTGTAAAAAAGTCACAGTTCAAGTCATTGTAGTGCTACATGTGGTGTACCACACAGGGCTCTGTCCTTGGTTCACTTCTTTTCCTCATTTACATAAATGATCTTCCAAACTCATCTCACAAACTATCTTTCTATCTCTTTGCTGATGACACAAACATCTACTTTGAATCTGATAGTCTGAAAAAACTACAAAAGGTTGTCAACAAAGAATTTAATCAGGTCAAGAGGTGGCTTGATGCTAGCAAACTTGCATTAAATGTGGATAAAACTAACTGTATCATTTTTAACTCTCTCAAAAATTCTTTGGATGAAACTATAAACATAAAGATTGGGAAGGAGCCTGTCAGACAGGTTGAATATGTAAAGTTTCTTGGACATTTTTTGGACGAAAATCTTAGCTGGAAGTATCACTTAAGTGAACTTTCAACATGTGGTATATTTTTCAAGATAAGGCATCTTCTACCTACATGTTGCAGTTTCCTTGTAATTTCTCTTTATTCTCTTCCTTTCTACAATATGGAATCATTATTTGGGGGTCTTACCTATGACATCCACACTAAACCAATATATCTTCTACAAAAGAAAGTTGTTAGAGCTATTGATTTCCAGAATTTACATCTCCATCTTCTCCAATCTTTTCTGACTTGAAAATTCTTAAACTGTATGATTTACTTGATTTGAAGCTGCTTTCATTTGTCTACGAGGCTGGTAATAGGCTATCTCCACCTTGTTTTCATATTTTTTTGCAATGAAATCAGATGTTCATCAGCATGATACAAGGCAGGCTCGTGAGGCCTGGTATATCTATGACACAGCACAACACCTTGCAATATGATTTAAGATCTGTCAAATATGCTGGGGCGAAATCTTGGAACAACATTCCGTTCAACATCAAACAATCTACTACACTTATTAGTTTTCGTGAGATACTAAAATTACATTTGTTCTCACCAATTATTAGTAATTTTCCAAAAATGTTTCTTGTATCAATCAACCTCGATCACTCTATCTAAAGTCTCTCTGATCAAATAATATCATAATAGGTTTTTAAAATGTTCATGCATCGAAANAAACAATCTACTACATTTATTAGTTTTCGTGAGATACTAAAATTACATTTGTTCTCACCAATTATTAGTAATTTTCCAAAAATGTTTCTTGTATCAATCAACCTCGATCACTCTATCTAAAGTCTCTCTGATCAAATAATATCATAATAGGTTTTTAAAATGTTCATGCATCGAAAATGGCACAAAACACGATAAAGAGTTTTGCAACGATAAAGAGACGAAAAAACAATCACACAGCCTCGTCTTCGTTTGCGCGATATGACGTCACTTCGCTCAAATTGCTTATTTGAATACGTAATTTCACAATAGTAATAGTAGAAAAAATTATCATACATCATTGATAGCAGTATCATCTTGTATTTTTTTTACTTGTCCTTTAAGATATCTAATGAGGCCTTTTATAAACAGCCAGTTTCAATATTGTTCCTTGGCGTGGATGTTCTACAGCCGTCAACTTCATCACAAAATTGATAAAATCCAAGAGAGAGCACTAAGAGCTACTTATCAGGACTTTGAATCCAGTTTTGAGGTTTTATGGAAAAGGATAGATCAATAACTGTGCGCGAGAGAAACTTGCAGGTTCTCATGACCGAAATGTATAAGATTAGAATTGGCTTGAATCCAGTTTTATGAGAGATATTGATTATGAATCAAAGTTTCAACGAATCATGCCCAAAGGTTTTAAAGATCACAAAAGATCATTTACAGTCATGAGGAGATCAATTCTAAAGTTTTTTCTCTTTGGATTGAGCAAAGACCAAGTTATGTTTTCACCTTAGAATCATCTTCTTGATAGGAAAAGACTGGTAGATGTATAGCTCTTTGTAGTATTTGAGCATCAGAAGAACACAACAAATAAAGTTTCAAAAGTTACATAGATACATTAATAAATTTCCAGAACTATTAACTACTATATTCAAACATTTACATATGATACATATTTCTAAATAACTTCAAGTGGTATTTACACTACGATTATATCAATAGTCAGTTTATACAGCGAGTATGCAAATGCTAAACATTTATTGTTCAATGGGGTAAGGATTACGGGAGTAGGAAAGGTTAACCATACAATATTCTGCAGGGAATTAAGAGTGCTTAGGTAGCAATGTGAATAGTTTTTCTTTAGCCTCGATGGCCCTTGCTTTAATAGTATACTGCTCTAAATAACGTATACATTTTACAGTAGAAGGAATTCAAGAAAATGAAGAAACACATTTGGACCAGCAAGCTCTTCACTGCGCATCCTTTTTAGCAGTTACCATATTTCATCGAACATTTGAAACAAAATTGATTTTGGTCACTTATTCCTGGAAACTAGTGAGAATCGATAGGATTTGCTAATATTCATTTCTTAATTTTCCTGACACATAAACAAACAATAACCAAACGATGATATGATTAAATCAATTGACCAATAAATCAAGGATCAAATCACCTAGCTTTATTTTTGACGCAAAAGTTTAAATTGCCAAAACATTGATATATGTTTTGTTTTGTTCTGCAATCTTATTGATAGACAGAATTAATATCTTTTCTCGATTTGTTTGGCTAGGCTAGTGACAACATCAAACTGATCAAATACATCTATTCATGTGTACCACGTACCTACATTCTAGTTGACTAACATCTACGACAATAACACAAAATTACATACACGAAACAAACACCCAAAATGCAACGAACAGCAAATATTTTCCGCTCTCTAACACAAATAAACTCGATTGAACAACTACTACTTTACAGCATATCCAAAGTTATGCGTCTTTAAAAGTCTTTCCATGTCTCTTCTTGGTGTGGCTATTGCACAAAGTTATTTATGGCTTCTGGTAGTGCAAACAGCAAATAGAAGTAGAATGGTTAAAAACTGCGAAAAGAATTCAATCTAATGAACTATCTATAGTTGAAGTTGGATAACTGTCTCCTATCAGTTTGAAATACATGCTGCAGACTTTATTCGAATGACCCCATCCTTTATCAGCGGAATGAAATGTGGCCAACAGACATCTGTATGGTATATCTGTTCGCAGCAGCGATACAGTCAAATTTAATTTAGAAAATGGCCAACGAATGATTTGAAGTGATTCACTGATTGTTCGGAAACAGTACTCATTGATTTCCGGTATTGTTACTGACTGGCAAACTGGGAACTACATTTGTTCTATGTATCAACTGCACTTCTGCAGCAGCATCACTTCTTAACATAGCATGTTGTGCAATACATCATTGGTTTTTGCGCCGTAAAATCATTTCAAGCTTTCTTTAACTTGTATCACCAAAAAGAAACAAAACTGTTAACGTTGTTGATGAAATCTGTGCTTCGTAGCATATTCTTTAAAATGGAAACGTAGCGCAACATTCAATTGTGCTTTGAAATAAACGTCAACTGTAACTCCTTCAAGAAGAAACACAACTCTAGGGCTATATCACAATCAGCAAAAACGTAGAACAGTTATGAAATCGCTCATAATAGACTTGAACACCAAAAGATATTGGATTATCATCATCAGCAGCTACGTGGGTATGAAATGCCATATGTGTAACTCGACAGTGCGGTTCTGAGCACGTACAAAATCTGGCATAATCCTGTTTCTCTCGGAGGATTGTCAAATGGGTATGGCACAATGCATGCATCCATAACCCAATTTGCATCCATTGGAAATGGACCACTTGATGACATGGTACCATGAAGTAGAACTGACACCCCGTTGCCTCTCTAAAAAGAGAGCCATCAGACTCGTCCCCACTATAAAGCAGTCGTGGCACTATTTGGGTCCTCCATTTGCACAATTACGCTTGAAGCCGATGCAAAAGAGGCCAGGCTCTGTCTGACACCATTTTCAGTGACTATGTCATCTTCACGCACGTTGCTGCTGCTGATCTCTTCTGGGTCAACGGTAATGCTCGTAGAAGCCACAGGACTTAAATCTGAAAAACACGATAACAAAACATAGCTATGTGCTGTCTAACATAGTGCAGAGAAGAAAAGGTAGGCGTTGCCAATAGACCATTTCAACAATGAAAAAGGAGACAGGGGAGAGCGGTTTTTTTCTGGTAAATGGCGAAAAAAAATCTGGTAAATGGCTGCCACCGTGCTTCTATGAATGATAGATCTCCCTACATAAAACTGTTACTTTCAAATTCATGGTCGAATCGAAATTAAGAAACCCTTGAGAAGTAATTGCCTGAAAGGTGCCAAAACGCCAGAAGAATGTCCCACGATTAAAATGCCTCGTTACCAATGGGAGACCTTGCATCAACAGCTTTGGGGGGGGGGGGGGAGCGGGAACGTATTCGTCATTTTCCGTCGAAGTTGATCGATCAGATTAGAAATGAAGCAAGAAACAAGAAATGTTGTTGCGAGGAACATCGACACGAAATTTGAAGTAATTTTACCTTTTAATTGTGTAAAGAAGATACAAAATTGGATGAAATACTGATTAGGTTCGAGGTTAGCTCGAAGAAGTCCTTTTTACGCCATTTTTCTAGCTGAAAAGTTGCTTCTGAAAGATATTTTGAAACTGAAATACAGGCGAGGCCAAGGACCATCTGCAGAGAATTCCTAAAAATCCTAATGCCGGTAAGCTGCATCTTTATTTACAGAAAGCTTTTCATATTACAGTTCATTGATGAAAGCAAAAAATTGTTTTGGTTCGCTCGTTATTTGTTGGAGTTTTATGGTGTTGGTAGCGTTCCGTTGCTTGGTAGCCATGCCTATATGCTTCTCCAAGAAAAATATGGGCAGCAATATTCCTAGGAAACGAGTTAAGTCAAAATTTTAACTTACCTCTACCAACGAGCCTTGGCTTGGAATTTGTTAGGATTTTCAAAAGTATCCCTCACTTTCTTTCGAAGCCAACCTTTCCATAACATAAGGGGCCGTCCAAAATCCATTTCGTCACGGATGGCGGAATATGGCCTCTAAATTCTGAGATAGCCCTCGCCCTCCCTTAACGGACATACAAAATCTTGTGTTTACCTACCTCACTAACGCAGTCTTATCGAGATCGAGATAAACATTTACCTGTGAGCATGGAAGAATTCGACATTATCCAGCGCTGTCCCTTTCAAAATATGGTGGAAAAATTTTTTAGGTTCCATTCTATCACGCTTAGTGGATTGTTACGGCCAAATTCCGCTATCTATGACAAAATGGATTTTTGGACGGCCCCTAACAANATCTATGTCTTCAGTACTCCGAGAGGTACGATTTTGTCATCATAAACCTTCCAAAATTATCAGTTATTAAATTTATCGTTATTAGGCATATCAGACACGAGAGATCCTTCCAGATTCCTTTAAGGCAATTATTTCTCAAGGTTTCTTAAGTTCGACCATGGATTTCACCCAACAGCTATGTGTAGCGAAATCTATCATCAGTACGTAGAAGGTCCATGGCCACCATTTACCAGATTTGTTTCCGGCATTTACCAAAACCAACCGCTCTCCCCAGCCTCTTTTCTTAATTGTCAAAATGGTCTTTTGGGGCTCTCTTTGGTGGCAAAAAGGTTCTCGTCAATGTTCATAAATGAATTCCCATGAATTTTTTAAATGTCTATTGTTGAAACAGTTACCTTAAAATAGAGTCAATAAAGCATTACGATCAAATGGTCACTGACTGTTAGGAAGGTTCCTTCAAATGAGAGAATAACTTATGCTACGCCCAAAACACACCTGCTTTCAATTAAAAAATGAAGAAGGTTCAAGCAAAGCATATTTTTGTCTGGAGGAAGGTTAGGCTCTTTTCTGGACTCTGCGTCAAAAGTTTCATCAAATCTTCATTCGTTTGCGAGATCCAGATTCCATTTTTTTCTCAATCGTGAAAATTCCATAAAATAATTTGCAAAATGATAACATACCTCCAGGGGGGGTTTCGCTAGTATCCCGGCATGCAACAGCAACGAAACATATATGCGAAACGGTTGCCGCGGTCAGTCATTTGGACTTGCTGTGCGTAGCAGTCACACAGTCAGCCGTACAGAAGTAACCAAATGTCATCGCACAGTCTGGTTTTATTTACACCTATTTTAGCAGCAAAGAAGGGAGTGGTATTTGCTAGCAGTTTTCAACCGTTCTCTCAAGATTTATCTGGTTTATCTCGATTTTTAAGGCGACTTTTTGTCCTCGATGGCTTCAAAAGGCTTAGGCCCATCATCAAGCTTGGAACTAACTTACTAACTAACTAACCTACTTACTTTGCTTGGATCACAGAAAACGCAATATAACAGATAACAGCAGTTCCTAACTTTTGAATCCATACAACAAATCAGTCCCATACAAGGCATATCACATCGACATGGTAGAGGGTTTCAAGGCAAAGAAATCCATCATTTCGAAACATTGACTGTGCAACAATTACTCAGACAACACAACTTACAAGCGAGAAGATATAACGCAGCAAAGAGTTGTTGAAAGAGAACTTGCTATAAGCCTGATTTTTCAAGCTGTTTTGAATGGATTTAGTGACTGACCAATCTTGAACCACAACAGTAATAAATGACAAGCCTGCACTTGTTGGCAGACAAACTTTAAG
>REGL01000693.1:95129-111819 GCA_004194395.1 Aurelia aurita complex sp. Pacific | reverse complement strand
TAATTTCTGCTTTCCATCGTTGTGATTATCACGTGATCAGTTCGCCTCGTATTCGGGAGCCATGCATGACGATTCTGCGCGCGCATAAGAAACATTTCTGGTCTTTGCTGAGCATTGATCCAAAAGTAAACTTTTTGCTAAAGCGTTAGAACTAAATTTTTTGCAAAAACATTCAACGGGCGTTCAAATCCTTCTGCATGGGCTAACCTGTTGACCAACGCTTTTCCCCTTCGATGTCGAAAAGTAAACAGAAACATAAAATTCGATTGCAGGAAATCTAGCCTAACTTTTTCAATCAAACTTGGCAAAGTTGTAGATCAACTACCTAGCCAAAGATGGAACGAAAAACAATCGAAACTTTTTCGAGTAGTTTTGGAGGTAAATCCACTTCTGAAATAAGCAAAAGGATTTGCAAAGCCAGGGTTGACGGAAACATTGCGATTTATACATGTTTCGATTTCCCAGGTTATACAGAACAACATCATTTTTACCGCTTTTCGATAGGCCGAATAATATGGGAGAAATTAACTGTTTTCTGAGGCGAGTGGCTTTGCGACACTACATCTCGCTGTGCACTAGAGCGGAATGCAGAGTTAACTTAAAGGGGCTGTTTTCTGCAGTTTGTTTGGTGGCTTCACCCAAGCCATCAAAAAGTGACAGTGTAAAATCCACTTAAATCTGAGCAACCGTGAGAGATAAGAACGTTTGGTATGTTCCTCTGTGAAGTACAAGGATTTTGCTTCAAAGTAACGTTTCCATTTCGAAAAAAAGATGAATGCCTGCTGTGTGATACTACCTTGCAAAAACTGCAAAATGATCGTTTTGAACGCAATTTGGAGACGGAGCCCCTCCAAGGACAATTTGCAGTTGACAAGGTTTTGCTCCTTAAAATCCTTCATGAAATCTTTCCAATGATGTTAATAGTAATATATTACATTTAACGTTGCAGTATATCCATAAAACTGGTCGATTTGATGAAGATAATCCCAAACTTCATTACATGCCACCACCTTTCCCCGTTTAGTAGTAATTTATGAGTAGATTTTATGTAGTTGTTCTTTTTGTTCATGTAATTTATTTTTTCTTGTCTTATATTTTGACTAGTTTCTTCTTTTTCTTGTATTATATATCTATATGTTAATGGCCTCAGAGTAGACATTGCTTTTTGCTGCTTGGGGTATCATTGTAGTAGTATTGTAGGGTAGTTATGTAAGTAGTGTAGTGTAGCTCGTAAAATATATTGTCACTTTTTACTGGAATAAAAAAAAAAAATCTTTCATGCAGAGTTAGCAAATATGGATGCTATACTGGCCGTACCCCTTGTACAAGCAAAATTTCTTGCTTGGGCATGTATTCTCACATGTTCAAAAGTCTGCACAGACAAAAGGATTATGAAAAGATTACATAACTTTTTATCTATCGATGTAAATATTTGGATGTAAAAGATCATCGTAATCGCACTGTATTCGTCGAAAATGAAGGTTACAAGCAAGCTAACTTATTAACGATTCTTAAAGGTAAACTTTGAAATTTTTGTGCTACTGGTATGATCAAACATGGCAACCTGCAAGAATTTTAATGTGCTCTTCACAGAAACAGTTTCATCTGGCCAAAAATTTTATCAAATATTGTTTTAAGGTGGTCTACCAAAACGCGTTAACAACGATTTTTGAAACAGATTCACAGCAAGGAACAAAAGAGGAATTAAGAACAGAGAGCTAAGTCATAGCAACAGATTTAACTGTGAAAGCACATGTAAATCATTAAAACACTGCCAGCTAGAATCCTATAGAAACGAAAGTATGCTCTACAGCGCTCTATAATCTGCTTTCCTAAGCGGAATCACAACGACGAAGCCAAGATCGAGTAGGCCTACTCAATAAAGCACATGAATATATATATATGCTTGCAAGACAATAAATGAGGAATTTCTGGCCTTAGGAAAAAATGCACAACGTTTTATTTACAAATGTTGCAATCTTCACCTTTGTCGATAACGAACCACTTTGGATACAAATACAATTTCATAATTGTTATGAGACGCTAAGAATTTCTGTTCATGCCTTGGACACACAAAGATGGCACTGCAACCATGTTCTGTTTAGAAATTGGTATTTTCTTTACGCAAAACCCTATTTCGGACATAAAATTTGTAGGAAGATGGAGGCAAAGAAAAAAGACTTTAAATCAGCACACTAAGGCCTTTCGAATTTATGTTCTCTTCAGAGTGTGACTAACATATGTGTATCAAAGCAGATAATCCAGTATATTTGCTCATAGCTCTGTGTATTGACAAAGGACGCTAGATGCTGAATTGATTTAGATTATGCCTAAATCACCTTGGCTTATTTTGGATTAAATGGGCTTTTTAATGAACTATAGAATTATTTTGCACTAAACGGCAGCTGGTCTGGTATAGAGACGTATGTGCTGATTATTATTAATCAAATGACGCAATGTTAGGATGGTAAACTATACGATTTTATCAAAAGCATGACAAAAGAAGGTTGCTCTTGTCAAAACGGCTGTATAAAGATTTCAGTCAATTGGGAGGACAGTGACACCCACCATAGAACAGCGAGAGCCAATTTGGTGGCATCACAGAACTCCAATCCCATCCATTCATAGACCATGTGTTTAAATACGTTCGATTCCTCAATTGGCAGTGGACAGACCTTGTCTTCCCTAAAATCGTCCATCTGCCAAAAAGATTTGAAAAACATTTACCTGACATCCTGTCCATTTTTGAATTGGATTAAACAGATGATACAGCTACAAAGAAAAGAAACAATAGTGAAAATATCCTTCAAATTAAAATACAGTGCGTCAAAATTAAATACATATGGAAAAACAGTTGAGTACTATATTTACACAAATATCCGGTTGGAAAGTACCTGGCTTATATTTGGATGAGCACAGCGGGATTTATATTACGATACTTTGGAATCTAAGACCTAATCAAGTACAGCCCGACAAGTCATTTAAACATAGCAATTCTAAAAGATCAACTAAATTCTTGTCTTAAAAGCAATCTGTCCCCTATTGTTCTGACCTTGGTTACTGCTTTATTTACCTTATTTACGCTGCAGCTAAATTCATGCATCACTGAGTCTATATGACTCTGATTTCTTTGGATAAAGTGAATTAACACCAACTTCTGGAATATACAATAGAGATCTTTATCGGTTTTACTTTCATTCATCGAAGGGGACAGATTGCCTTTAAATTAGATGTCAGGTGAAAATTTCTGCAAATAAAAACAATAGACGATCACGCTAAAGATGGCGGCGAGGAACTTTTTACCAAGATGCATTGCATTCGAATCTTTAACGATCCTATAGGAATTCGATCAAAGAACGCGGTGCATCTTGGTAAAAAGTTCCTTGCCACCATCTTTAGCATAATCGTCTATTGACGTTTTCGGCAAGAGTAATTTTTCGCTCGCGTTTTTCCTTGAAAATAAATCAAAAAAAAGCTCACTATATTATTCAATCTATTACCTTGAATTGCAATCGTTAATTACAATCGTGAAATCAACAGTAAAATCGTTACAATCGTCAAAATAGCGCGGTTTCATTTACTATGTATATATTATGATGGATGGACGCTAAAACTTTGACTCATGACGTTACAAGACCAAAATTTTAAGTTGGCCTTGCCATTGTATCAGCCAGCTTACCGATTCAACCATGTTTTAAATTTCAATTTCCCAGAGGTGGACCGCCAATAGACGACTGCGCCAAAAGGGAACTTTTACATGTGCCTCTAAAGACTTACAATTGATTTGAATACATGATTAACAATAGGATGCATTGGGTCCTGGTTATATCTTCTCTGAAGTCATCCATCTTTAGCTCAATGGTCTACTGAACGAAAACTGGCAATGGTAATATCAAAGGAGTACCGTCAAGCAGCTGATTGGCTCTTTAAACAACGGGGTCCTATTGTTGTATAAAACAGATGCCATGTTGTACCTCGCAACGAGAAAATGATGACGATTGCAGTGGTCGAAAAAATATTTGCCTTCCTGCGAAGGAAGTCAAACCAGAATTCTTCCTTCTATTGTTTTATCAATTTTCTGTAGTCCCAGATTTCAGTGTGATTGATAATCCACTAGGAACTGAAATTACGTTTAAAACTTCCTGAGATCACAAGACTGTCAAAGTAAAGAGCATACTCCAAACATTGATTTTCTTCTATTCTTTCTTTCCTAAAGTCCTTCCTGTCTCTTCCTTTGTCATCCCATCTTCCTTCCATCCTTCTTTCTTCCTCGTCTTCTTTTTCTTTCCAACCTTTTCCCTTTCATTTCTTCATTCCTCCCTTCATCGTTTTCTTTCTTTTCCTTCCTTCTATTCTGCTTTCTCTCTTTCCTTCCCTTTTCTTCCTTCCAGACAAGAGAGCTTCCTGCAAAGCTGCTTCGTGGCTTCACGCACATTTTCCACATCTGGACGATTTAGTGTACACCAATAGGATCCCATTGTTTTTGGAGTCAGTCAACTGCGTTAAAGTATTGTCACCGCAAATGACCGTTATGCGATAACATGTCTTAAGGTATCAAAGGCGATTTGCGTTAGATTTGACAGTCATTTGATGGATACGTCATAGGTAATTATTTGAATGTGCCAAAAAGATCACGCTGTTTGAACAATATTGCGATTCTGTTTGCACGATTAAGGAACTATCACAGCTTAAAAAGCTTGTCATAGTTTGACCCTGTAAAAAAACCAGGGGTGGCGCCAGGGGAGGGATAGGGGGGGCTACACCCCCGTCGGAAGCATCTAGCAACCCGTCGGAGGACATTTTGGGTTATTGTCGGAGGAAATTTGGCAAAATAACTTACGAAAACTGCATTATTGCCCCCCTGTTGGAAGTTGTAGACAGAAAGAAACTATCCTTTGTTAGAACGTCACAGAGTTCAACTGAGATAACTATGGCGATTTTAAAAATATAGCCAGTATGACTACACCTCTGACCAAAAGTATTACATGAACGTTTGCAAAAAAGATTTAGCATGAATCCTATGTTGATTCCCGCGAAGGCTAAGAATATGGAAAATGAATCATTTTGTGCTAAAAAAAATTAACGAGTCGAATGAAATATTTTCTGTACATAAACCTTGAGCCTTGACACACCAGTAATTTTGATTTAAAAATGGATGACAAAATTGAGAACTGATCGTACAGGGGTTACAAGGCAGTTTCATTGTTACATCTTTTTTGTTTATTCATATTTAAAAATCTATCGCATGATGAATGCAAGAAAAGGGCTCTACATAGATTCTTTCTTTGCTCAGCTAAGCGGTGCGGTCTGTCAAGAGCAAAATTCATCAGCTTGAGAAAGATTTCAAGAAAAGCCAGTAATAGCTGAACAAAACAATCCCATTATAGTCATACAAGTTAGAATAGGCTGATAAGACATCCCCAATAAATATATGTATTTGCGTTGACTTACCATGCATCTCCTGATTCTGTTCTTTCCGTCAGGGCTGAGATCATTGATATTTTATCAAATGATTCTGTATTCTGTCGGAAAAAGAAACGAAATTAAAATATCTTCTTTACAATTGAGGATGGCGTCGGGAGGCATTTGACCACGATGCATTACGTTCTGTAATGGAATCAACAGTGATTCTATAGAAATTCGATCATTAAACGCAGTGCATCTTGGTCAAATGCCCCCGATGCCATCTTTTGCGGAATAGTATATTAGTATTGATGTGCGAAGCTATCTTTTCAGTTGAAATTCATTATATTGTTTTCAAACAAAGGGTTGTGATTCGAGGAACATTTACAAAGGTGACTTGATCAGTAAGCAGAGAGAATACTTACTAAAAAGATCATATTAGACGCAAACTTTGTGATGGTTGTATACTGGTTAATCTTCCTGTTGAAGAATCAAAACGGTAATCAATAGTGTCAGTTCAACAATGCTTAGAGAAAAAGTAATGCAAGGTCGACATGTCCTGGTAATGGATATAAATCTTTGAAGTTTACATCCTTTACAAGTAAAGCTAAAGGTCATAAACCTGGGGTTTCCAACCGTCCGGTAAAAGAAATATGCGTTCGGTGACATCCGAGGTATGACCGAAATATTTGTTCACAAGATAAAGTTGACGAACTAGAAGTAAGCTAAAAATATTTAGGTTCGTCATAGGTCAAAGCGTAAATTGACGAAAGAGCAAATAAACTTTGAGATCCAAGATATGTCGTTAACGAGTTGGAATGTAAATACGAAGTTATCGTTAAATTGTTCATTGGACGTAACGGAAGCGAAATTATGTTTTCCATTAAGATTTACGAAGATGTGTACGTACTTTTGGCCAATTCCGCAAGGCTGTTGACTATGCATTACGACGAACGTCTAGAAGAAAACTTGCAGTAATTACAGTTGTTCAAAAAGTATTGTCTGTGAAAGGAAACAAGGCAGATAAACTAAACACCAGTTATCAAACAGCATTCTCAATGGCTTGCTAACGTGTTCTATTGGAGAAAAATTTGATCTCGTGCCTTGTTTTATAATTTCTGTTGTATAAGTTAAGCTTGGTATATAAAAAATTTTAAAACATCTCCGTTAAAAATATTTCTAAGATGAAACTTTATAATCTAAAATGCCAGCACCCCTGAATTCAGATATGAAAGCCAAAGACATCCAAAGGTAAAGGGAATGACTCCAGTTGGCACTTTTGCTTTAGAGAACTGTTTCTGATATATCGGACACTTTCTGTTTCGATCCATTTAGTCCTTAAACGAAGATAATTTCAAAACACAAAATCAAGGTTTAATCTTTAAAATAGAACGGATCCATTTTGCATTCGTTTTCCATAAGAAATCCTATTTTCATGTTTGACTTGGAAGACAAACTGACGATGGTTGACCGTTGTACATAGAAAGGATAGGTTATTTACCTGTAAGCCATCATGATAGGCTTGGACGTTTCGTTGAAGTTCTGACCTGTAAACCACGTGCAGTCCGGTCGATGGGATCTAAACAAGAGACATCATTCTTTAGTTTATTACACATTTCGCTAGAGATAAAGGGCATTTCCTGAGAAATAGTACAGAAAGCAGAGCTGAATAGTTGAATTATTTGCTTCAAATAGGTTTTAAAACCCAGCCGTTCTGTCCATCAGTTCAGTAGCATCTCTCGTTGCCTGCTTTTTTGATAAATAAACACAGTCTAAAAATGATACTTTGCTACGGACTGTATATTGAGATTTCTTTCGGGTCAGATGGAGAACAAATCGTGCTGATACAACACAATTTCAAGTTTCGAAGTGAATCATTCAAAGGCTCAAAACAGGACAGAGATCCTTGATGTTCTCATAATATACTGCAGCATATCACCGTTAGCATTACGATTTGTAGTCGATTTCGCAAAGTTATGCGAGCACAGCACATCTGATCACTAATCAACATTGCATGACCTTCTCTTTGATATGCAGCATGTCACGGTTAGCATTACGATTTGTAGTCGACTTCGCAAAGTTATGCGAGCACAGCACATGTGATCACTAATCAACATTGCATGACCTTCTCTTTGATATGCAGAATGTCACGGTTAGCATTACGATTTGTAGTCGATTTCGCAAAGTTATGCGAGCACAGCACGTGTGATCACTAATCAACATTGCATGACCTTCTCTTTGATATTTAAGGTCAATGTTGCCAAATTGAATGGGGGTTAAATGCAATTTTAAGCATGGTTAATACGGCTCAGGAAGTTTACTGGGTTTTCCATGGCTAGGAGTTTAGCTCCTTGCCCCAAGGTCCGAGCCTACCCCAAAACGTGGAACTGTAAATTAACTTAACTAGATTTCGCGGACCTTCTATGTTCCAGTGACTTGGATAATTGCTATATCCATCTAATCAATTAGTTTAGGTACGAAATATCTTATCAGCAGGGGTGGCGCCAGGGGAGGGCTAGGGGGGCTACAGCCCCCTCGTCGCAAGCATCTAGCCCCCCCGTCGGAGGACATTTTGGGTTCTTGTCGGAGGAACTTTGGCAATATAAAAGCTGCATTTTCTAGCCATTTTAGCCCCCTGTCGGGAGCTCCAGCCCCTCTGTCGGAAGATTACTGGCGCCACCCCTGCTTATCAAAGAAAACAGGATACATAAATTATTGGGCAACTTATCGGACCGCCAATTTTGTGGATAGTATAGAGTAAACACAAGTGTTAAGCTGCTACTAAAATACAGTACTAAAGGAACGAATAGTTAAGGTAACTAAATAGAGAGGGAGTAATACCTGCCACTTATAGGCTATGCCGGCTTTGGTTTCGCAGGGTGTGTCAGGAAAGTTCGTAAAGCATGGAAACAATCTTTGTGTGTGTTTATCATGCTGGTACTGATGGAATAGGTTCTGCTGGTATGGTAGTGGCCCCGGTGGTGGCTTGCGAACGGCATGTTGCATCCCGAAATCGCGACTCTGTAGCGTCAAGATGGCCGGAGCATGATAAACACACACAATGATTGTTTCCATGCTTTACAAAATTTCCTGACACACCCTGCGAGACCAAAGCCGGCATAGCCTATAGGTGGTAGGTATTACTCCCTCTTTATTTAGTTACCTTTACTATTAGTTCCTTCAGTACTGTATTTCAGTAGCAGCTTAACATTTGATTCACCCTTTACTGTGCGATAAAAGAATGGAAGGGTGAAAACTGCACATGCAAAAATTGCTTGTAGCAACAATATCTATGGAAATCTCTCCGAAAACAGTAATCATCCGTAAATATATTTATTTTCTTCATATTATTGTAAATTCTTCCTTTGTAGATAGTTGGTTTGAATTAGCTGGTGTATTTTAAGCTATTGTAAATACCAACTGTAAATAATTTAATAATAATAATAATAATAATAATATAAACTAAACCACTTTCAAAGTAAAACAGAAATTAAAATGATAAAAAACACAACTGTTTCAGGGCAGACGTTTCGATATAAAATCTTCTTCAGTGTCAATAATAATAATAATAATACTATCCAAAACCTGTCCATCCGTCGGGCTTCCAGCTAACATGCGTCACCGACCCCAGTCTTTCAAATGTAATCCAGCGATACGACGAAATTCTCTCACCCTCCTTGTCCCTTCTTATATTTGTTTTATTGAGTTTACTGTTTTTTGAGTTACTTTTTGTTTTTCGGTTGTCAAGTCAGAAATCCTGACAGGTGCATTAGCCGGAATTTGTTATTCCATGTCTATCACCGACTGTAAAAACTACTCCAGTTCGGGCAAAAGGGCCTAGTGCACTCTCCCCCGCAGGCAGGTTAACCTGTGGGGAAAGAGAGAGGCCAATGCACTGGAAAACTCCCAAAAGCTTTATACAAACTTCTCATGGTTTGGTCGGATGTAGTCCGTTTGCAACGAAGATAAAGTACACAAATTGCTTTGTTAGAAACTAAGATCAGGCATCATTAGGACCACGTACGATGGCGGCACAGTTTGAAAGCGGTGAAGGATGTGACGGTAGCAAGAATTTAGCTAGCTTTCACACGATACTGGGACAATTTGAAAACGGTAGGAAACATGATGGTAAAAAAACTCGTTGCAATCTCCCCAAGAATTTTATGACAAAAAAGGCTAGTTTTGAAAGCGTCCAAAAATATTCCGTTTTCATCTCTTTCGAGTGAACCGTTTTCAAAATATGCCGGTAAGAGTTTTGTTTTCACACCCTATCGTTTTCAATATCTACTGGCACTGGCAAAAAAGTCCGTTTTTGGGTAGGATGCCTATCCGTCACATTTTTCACCATTTCAAAATTGTGTCAGCATCATAAGAATGTAGTCTAAATGGAGTTCCTTTGTGGCAACAAGTCAAAATAGTTAAAAGTTTCTTAGCTTTTAATCACGTATATGCGCTAGTCAAACGGTGCCAATATTTCCCCGAACCTCGTCCAAATTTGTTATTCAGTACGTTAGCACCATTTGACGGACACTTTACATTAAACATGGCCAGGACAATAACATAGTTAACTAACATGAAAAGATGTTGGACAGATGTTCACTAGTTGCATTTTTTCCATGTATCTAGAAATTCCAAAAAGATTTTCTCATAAACGGGTTCCTTGGCAGCACAAAAATACGCACGGTGCATGGTTTTGATTTAATTTTTTATTTAATTCAATTAGGCAAGGTAGCCTCGTCAACAATAGTCAATGAGAACTGCTTTTCAGGGGGCTGTTGCAATGGATTTGCATGCACATTTTTCCTTTACATTGCACAGGGACTTTGATCTGTGTGATCCCTCAATATATGCTCACTGAATGCAAGTGCTAATCTAGTAACTCGCAAATAAATTGAACTTCTGGCAGTTGGTCAGCGGTGACTGCTTCTATGCTGTAATTATTGGCATTTCAACCCCTATGGCAACAATGGGGGGAAAGGAAGGTAAACTTTCAGAGGTGCAGGAATCATGAAAGCTCCTAAAAATTGTAAACTTGAAATCCCGGGGGGGGGGGGGTACTTAGTAAATTTTGCTGACGCCATGTGCACTCCTTTCCGGGTATCGTTTTCGCCTCTTTTTTCGAACGCCGGGTATCAAAAGAAGTCAATTTTTCTAAAGCCGGTTGTCAAACGTGTTATTTCATTGTTTTTCGACGAAGTTATACGTTTAGGGGTATGCTTTTCGCTGATTTTTACGTTTTGGGATACGCTTTTCGCCGATTTTTTCTAAAGCCGGCTATCATTTCGAGGGAAAATTGGGGAAAATTTCTAAAGCCGGTTGAAAATTTTTTTTCTTGGAGTGCACCCCCCCATACAATTGAAAGTCAAGTACCCCCCCGGGCTTGAAATATCAAAAGAGTGATGCTTGTATAACGATTTCACATATCAGGTACAGTATAACAACAGAGAAAACATACCATTGAATGAATAGGCAGTCTTGATCTTATAAACCCACCAACTGCAGCACCAACGAGCTGGAAGAAGTGGCATACACCGGGTAAGTAAAAAAAGTTAACAGATTTGGTGGGCTGTGCAATGAAAAGTATCCAGCTGATCAGTGGCATGGCCACGGGGGTTGGGGGGGGGGGGGGTATGGGGGCAATTGCCCCCAATTTTTATCGAAAGATGGTTCTTGAGATTCCTTTAAAACTGAAGAGAAAATAGCTGGGTATACGTTGAATAAGAATTTTCTGAGAAATGTCAAATCTTCCATTTTAGCTCTGGCAAGCATGATATTGGGAGATACATTCTAAGCCGAAATGAAGGATCTTTCTTCAAAAATTTTCGTAGTTCTCTGATTTATAGGATAACTGTCAAAAAACTGTCCAGGTTTCCTTGTCGCTAAAGGCAAGCATGATATTGGGAGATGCAATCTAAGCCAAAGTAAAGGGCGTGGCCCCAAACATTTTCAAGGAGGCTTCGCCCCCAGACCCCCTCATTTCAAAACCCCCCCCACTTAACTTACCCTGGCCAGGCCACTGCAGCTGATATATATGAAGCTTTTGCTCAATAAAATCACTTATCAACTTATAGACCCAGAAATTAAGAAAATGCTTGTGTAAGTGGTTTGTATGGGAATGAGAACTCCCATGTTGGATTCTGGTCCATGATTTCCTTTTGAAATTTCAATTGAATGCAACTAGAATTGTAGCAATGCAATCTGTAACAGGCTTCTAGCTTATAATACAGCATCTGTTATGTTAATTACGATTTTCAAAAACAGCATTTACATTTCAATGGCAAGTAAATCATCGACCAGAATCAAGCGTGCAATACTCATTCCCATACAAAACACCCCACAGTAACGACCCTGCCGAACATTAAAAATACAGTGGGGAACTTGAAATTAAACATTTTCAACGGGGATTAGAAATATCATGGTGGGGGAAGGAAACTTTTGGCTGTTATAATTTTTGACGGGGAGAAAGAGTTTTAACAGAAACACGGCGGGGAAAGTGTTTAAACTCAAACTTAGAGGGGACATAAATTTTCTTGGCGGGTCTTCCTTCTACCTTGGTGGGGCAATGTTTCATTGGGGTCATTACTGGGGGGTGTTACAAACCCCTTCCCCAAATTGTTGGGTCTAATCTATGAGTGATTTGCCTTGGTGAGTGAGTGAACTGACCATTTAGTTTCAGGAAATGCACCTGCAGCTTCATGGAAAAATGCCCTTGAAGTGTGTTCCCCCAAATTAATGATGCTTCCTGCGGCCCTGTAGTATATGAGTCTAAATCAGATGGTTTGGCATGTTTCGCCATAGTTGCTAATCTATGCCATTTAACTGGGAAGAATCAAAGGATCTAGTGATGGCAGTCCAGTTGGCCAAATGCATATTCTCTAGTTCCATGTCATCTGGATTAAGAGCTCTGTTTGCCATCATCTTTACTGGCTGATTATAAAAACATGCAAATCTACTAAAGTTTCCTCAAAACAATATCAAAGTCTGGAAACCATAAGCTTGTTATTCAGAAAAAAATGATAATTATTCTAAAAATCCGTTCATGTTTCCAAAAGGTTATTAAAATTCTTCTTTTGAGAAAATAAGACATCTGAACGGCAAAAACAAATGGCTATAAGTTGTTTCAGCAAGGGCTCCCAAGGGCTACAGTATGTCTATTGGCCAATGGCCTTTTGTAACTGCAAACTTGTAACTCACAATGGATGGTATTTTCAATAAAAATTTAATTGTACTTGACATATTTAATACACTGTTGCTAAAACAGCAGAGAAGAACTTTTTTCCAAGATGCATGGCATTTTTCAATCAAATTCATTTGGTAGAATTGTCAAAAATTCTTAATTGGAACATAATGCATAGTTCCTTGCTATCATCTTTTAGTTTAACCAGGTCTTGGAAACATTTCCAACTGGCTCTAACAAAAGCTGTTTCTATATTCATCAAAACGAAAATTCAGTGATACTTCAGGTATGCAATGAGATACATTGGACACATGTAAAATGTCACAATCTATCAACAAACTCTATATTTGGCATAAATTTGATACTAGGTTCATTTGCATATTCCTTAGTAGTATTTACTGTTGAAGCATTGTTGTTCATAGTTATATAACTGACACCTAACCTACAGGTTGAGCAAGGTTTACCTCAGGGATATACAAGGGACTCATGGCGTCAGATTAATTGGTGACAGTTTTGGACATGATGGCTCAGCTGAGTTTTGGGTCAAACATTTAAGTAGAGTAGAAATTACTTTTAGGGCTACTTTAAGGCCACAACCCAACATTAGCAGTCTTGGGAGTTCTAAGAGGAACATGCTTTTGTGAATTGTTCAGGAACTCGCCAGATCATCATAAGTCTTAGGAAAAGATTTTTTGTATGTATGGTTTAAGCGAAAAATGATCAAGTTGGCGGCATTGCAAAATGAAGGTTTCACATCCCTTCCTCTAGGCCTTTCATTTTTATTGCTCTTGGTGCAGATCTTGTTCTATGTTCATGCTCTTTGTACTTTTATTTTTAGTTCAGACCTGCACCACTGTGGTGTCAAAGAATGAAGAAAAACAAAAAGCCTTTTCCTGCATCCAGGTACCATGGAGAGTTTCCAAAGTTGAGGGGCTAAAAGTCAAATTCAATTCTTACCCTGACCATCCCCACTGGGGGTCAATAAGATTTTTTTGCACAAAAGCCCAGGGACCAGGGAAATCTTTTTCAGCCAATGCCTGGGGGCTGGCCCAGTCTGCAGAGTATGGCAGTTCTCAACAAGATCCCGTGCATGCAGACCAACGAAGCAGCGGCGTGCTCGCGTGCAAGGACTTTGATTCCTAGTGAACAAAATATCTCGTTCAAAATCGGCATGCAAATGAAATTATTGAAAAAAATCTCGTGTGTGCAGCTGCCACACTCTGCAGACTGGGGGCTGGCCATTGAAAATGTGCCATATTCCTATTAAATGTATAATACAAAGCTCAAATGGGGCTCAAGCCAGGGAGCCCCGGGGGCCATGGAAAAATTTACAGTCAAATGCCTGGGGACTGGGCAAATTTTTTGAGCAAATGCCCAGGGATGTCCTGGGGCATTATTAGGGTAGGAGTTAAACAAGACAAAGGGCATTTTTTAAGCTCTCAGAAAAGGACAAAACAAAATACGAGTCAATTGAAAATGCAGGATTATGCAAAAAGTGCATGGATTTGGCCCCTCCTCCTATTCAGTGTGGCACTGTGGTCCCTGCCTCCATCCATGAAGTTCAGTCTCAGTGTGTGAAAATAAATTTGTTGGGCAGCAACAAGCCATCAATTTTATTCTTTTTGTTTAAATTTTATTTACATAGACTATACTATATATGGAGCTCTTCTGACATTTTATAACTTGCTTCACAATCTTTTGCACAGAAGAGATGAATTTTGCATTTTAAAAAACAATCTTTGTAAATGTTTCAATACCGCAAAAGAATAAGTGATTTAGGCCTACCCATAGTCAATAGCATATGGTCTACCAAATTAATAAAATGCAGAAAAAATCATTCCAACCAGAGGCTCAATTTGAATCAATCATGGAAAGTCATTGAAAAACATTTTTGTCGTTATTCACCACCTAATAAAAATAGGTGCAAAAAGATTGACTAGCATGACAGTAAATTGGAATTAAATTGGAAGACTCTCCAGAAATACGACCTTTCTACGTGTAAGGAAATAGCTGTTGACTGGTCTGGTCTAGGGCAACTTGGCAGGGCTAGCATAGCACAAAGGAGACATGAGACCCAAGTGCAGAGTGCAGTGTCTACCTTTCAATCCGATCCCACGGCGGCCTAACATATAAAACTGTGTGTTTGTGTTCAGGGCAAACAAGAAACGCCTTTAACACGAAATAACTGTTGTTGTACTTTAAGGCTCCTTTAGGATCAATTTAGAGGGCTTAGTTAGTATTTTCAAAGCGGTAAAAGGTCTGAACAGGCAGTGAAGAATTAGCGATGAGAACATTCTTACCGCACAGCCAACATACAGGAGCAGGGTGGATCTGAACACACCAATGATGATGAAAACGATGCCAGAAACGCATAAACCAAGGTTGATGAACTTTGATAGCTGTCCTCGAAGATGAGACACTCTCTCTGTAGTATTTTCAGGCATCTTTAGGGTCTGTAGGTAGCTTTGATGGGCAGTACTTTCGTCTGTTATAGCAGCGACTCTGCGGTAGACTGGATGAAATTTTTTTATGTGAAGCAGCCAAGGAAGGAGGCAGCCGTTCGTTGTCCGTTGACCGGTCAGATAGACCAACAAAAACAGGTCTGACTTGTTTCAATCTTTACTGCGCATGTGCATAACAACAAGTCTAGACCTTTTGGTCAGACCTTAGTCACGTGATCGATTGTTTTCCGTCCTTCACCTGTCAATCTATTGTTCATCGTCATTGGCCCATGTCCTACTCATCCTGGACGGACGGACGGACGGACGAGCCATATTGCAGGTTCATTATGCAATTCTTTTCGCGTTTCGCGAACTTAGCGGTTGACCGTAATGTCACTTCGCAAAATGAGTAAAAATAAAAAAAAAAAACCTGTTTCCCTCATATGGACACTTGATGTTCTAAGTGAGTAAATTGCTATGATAAGAAAAAGCACAATTATGTTTGAAAGATTACAAATTGTTAGTCGTCCTGCTTCCCTGCCCTTCTCGCAAACTTGTGGTTGACCTTCAGTTCGTAAAACAAGTCAAAAGCATGTTTTTCCTCTATCGAAGGCTTCATGTTTCTAACAAAGTGACAATAGTATAGTTGTGGTAAGATACTGCAAGAGCTTTATCTTTGAAATAAAAGATCAGGGATGTGTCTTCCATCTCATGTTATTATATCAGTCATTATTAAAGGTCAGAAAAAAGAAAACTTTTATCTGTGCGGGATCTGTGCACGCTGAACCATTTTGATTGACCCTAGATCATATTCTTACATCATCCCTTGCAAGTTTCCCGACTTAAATCAAGAATATCGCACAAAGCGTGGGGAGGGGAACAAGTTCTGAATGAACTTCAGTTCAAAAAGGCATTTTCCAGAAATCTTTACAATAATTTGCAACAAGACTACGAAGTCATTACTTGACAACAAAGTAACGGCAATCAATCTATGTTTTGCATGGTAAATGTTTGCGTTGCAGAGATGGCATGTCATGTCTAAGCCCCCACGGGGGTCTTTGTTCTCATGTTCCCTAAAAAATTCAAAAAAATCTCCCATGTTCCCATCAATGATAAATGATTCTTGAATGCTCCCTAGAATTGAAAAAGAAATGTCGAACTGTTTCTCAGTTCCTCAAAAATGTCTTTCTGTCTGGATTTTGCTAACATTGCTATGTCCCATAAATACATGGTAAATGGATCCCAATTGGGCCAGGTCGAAAACTCGGACTTCTCGGACATCTCGGACATCTCGGACAAGATCGTCCGAGTTTTCTAAGTCCAAGTTTTCGAATTAGCCCTAGTTCAAACTCGAAAACACAGACTTCTCGGACGAAATGGTCCGACTTTTCCTTTCTCCGACTTATCGAATTCTCCTATGCTCTAGAAGAAAACTCGGACATGTCGGAACTCGAAAACACGGACTTCTCGGACGAAATAGTCCGATTTTTTCCCAATTGATTGAATTTCATTTTCTACATTGTCTACAGGAAAAACAATAGATACAAACAAGGGACCAATTGCCTAGCTAGCTGTTATGTAAAAGAAGGCCCTGATTTTGAATCAAGTGGCAATCTGGCAATGTAGAGTCTGCCCCGTTATTTACACGTAAGAAACTGCTTATAAGAAA
>REGL01000693.1:74850-93802 GCA_004194395.1 Aurelia aurita complex sp. Pacific | reverse complement strand
TATTCTCGTAAGAAATTAAGAATTGGGGCGAAGTTTCTCAACGTTTTCAGATTTCCTCCTTGAACAGTTAAAGACATGATTTTTCAAGCCGTTGCAATGTTTAGATATTACTCAAATTTCTTCCGAGTAATATGATGCAGGAAACAAGTCAAAATGAGGCAAAAATGCTTTCTTAATTTGTTGACGATCTGAATGTTGAGTTTCTTATAAGCAGTTTCTTACGTGTAAATAACGGGGCAGACTCTACATTGCCCGATTGCCACTTGATTCAAAATCAGGGCCTTCTTTTACATACCAACTAGCTAGGCAATTGGTCCCTTGTTTGTATCTGTTCCTTTTCCTGTAGATAATGTAGAAAATGAAATTCAATAAATTGGGAAAAAATCGGACTATTTCGTCCGAGAAGTCCGTGTTTTCGAGTTCCGACATGTCCGAGTTTTCTTCTAGAGCATAGGAGAAATTCGATAAGTTGGAGAAGGGAAAAGTCGGACCATTACGTCCGAGAAGTCCGTGTTTTCGAGTTTGAACTAGGGCTAATTCGAAAACTCGGACTTAGAAAACTCGGACAATCTGGTCCGAGATGTCCGAGATGTCCGAGAAGTCCGAGTTTTCGACCTGGCCTCCCAATTGGATGAATTGGACAAAACTCGAAAACCGGAAGACTGTTGGTTTTCCCATTGCAAGATGACATCAAAATTTCTCTATCGAGGTGTTTAGAGATTTTCGGGAAGGAATTGGATGAATCATGAGTGTATGAGTCTCTTGTCTTGTCGATGTCCTGGAAAGTTCAAATGTAAAAACACTAAGATTCGTCATTGGCTGAAGTCTGACGAAATTTGGGACAACTTGGTAGTTCAAGGTGACGTACCCGTTGCAAAATGTTGTAAAACCCTCCCGGAAGGGCCGTCGCGAGATGGGCCGGGCCCCAGCATGTGGAGATAGGCCTTCATTTAGAATTTCAGTGTGCCTGAAAACGTTCCTGAAAGAAAATTAGCGGGTGTCCCAAAAAAGCACTCCCGTTTGAAAAATCACCAAAATTTGATTACACGGCCGACCTTTAATTTTCTTTTGTTGTCAAGTACAGCAAAGACCAAATTATTTTCCAAAATATAGCTGATCTTGTAATTGGCTTAAAATTTAGCAAATTTAGTTCTTTTAGGGCTATCTGCTTTTGGATCATACTGCAGAAAAGCATTGATGATTGCCAGATCAATTTATTTGAGCATCTAAAGCTTCTAATTTTGCTATTAATGACAGAAGGAAATGCGCGCGATCATTTGAGGCTTCACTGATGATAAAAAATCTGAAGATTTTGACCCTTGACAAGATTGAGTATTTTGCTTAAAAACCATAGCTCTAAAGAAGGTTTTTGAACGCGTAATTTTTCTATCTTGCTGTATCAAAAGCAAACATTTGATCATCTATGAATATGTTTGGGTCTTTGAAAAACAACTCAAAAAGAAAATTTTATCAAAGGTTTGATAATCAATTGTTGGTGATCTTTTAAACAGGAGTACTTTTTTGGGACACTCGGTAGAACAAAGACAAAATATATACCTTATTTCTTGCGGGTCCCCAAAGGCCCCGGGCCCCTTGGTAACTACCCAGGCTACCCCCGTCTCGTCGGTCCTTCCCCGTCTCGTCGGTCCTTCCTCCCGGATCTATGGTACTGGAAGATATTAACTGATGTCTAACTGTCTGGCTTTTGCGCATTTTTATAATTTTTTACTTGGAACGAGTGGGGCAGAATGGCTTAAAGAGGGCTAAAATCAGGCACCTGACTTCTTTACTTACACTCTTTTTTTTGTAAGAATACTATAAATTTTTTCCAGCCTCAATATTCTTCAGTAATTTTTCGTTTTGAGCCTTAACATATTCTTAAAGTATTCTTATTTTTTCAAATCTGTTATGGTTTCAGGGGAACATAGTTCAAACAAGTGTCATATCATTATGAAGAAATGGTCGAACGAAAGAAAAATTTAAGCAATTGTAACAATAAGAATGTTATGAACATCGCAAAACAGGCAACTGCTGGCAAATGAGTCTCAAATATACGAGCTAAGGCTGAGCAATATTCTTATAATATTCTTAAAATTTGGATGATTCTGAGCCTGAATATTCTTATAAACGATATTCTTATAAAAAAAAAGAGTGTAACAGTTTAAATTCAAGGTTGAACGGGTTTCATCGAAACATTATGGCTGAAGCCTTATTTGTCCGTCGAGTTTTAGGAGTGCTTATCACAAACAATCGTCTTTTTACCAATCGAACTGCTGTGTGACACAGGTGTTCACAAGCACTTTGCATTTCGCTTTGGTGCATTTTAGAGCGATGTGCAGCACGTCGAAAAGTCAAATCTTGTTGTAATTAAATTGGATGAAGTGTTGTTGTCATTTCAGAGCACTAACAATTAATTACAACAATTGGTTATTGTACTGCTATTAGCCAATCCTGTCAGATCTGACGGATAGAGACACTGTTAATTTAAGAAATTCGATTAACAAATATTCTCAGAAAGATTTTCCAGCAAAAATATTTCTCTTGTAAATGTTACGCCTTTTCGTTTGATCTGCAGTCAGTTGCAAAAGTTTTTATTTATCTATTCAGAAAAGTTTTCATTTATCCATTCTTACAAATCGCTGCTTGTGGCGTACCTGCATATATAGTCCTCTTTTAAACCTTACAAAAACGGATGATTAGATTTAGAATGTGAACAATCTTAGCAAATATTTGTATGTTGGAAAAGTTGTAAAAGTTCAATGTTGTAAACTTATAATAATAATAATATAATATAATATTGTAAACTTGCAGCTTCTATTGTCTTTGTTTATGATAGTGGTTGATTTTCATCAACTAAATCCCAATGTCACAACACAAAGCAATCGATGAATTTGTCAATTTGTTTTGTCTCCACTTTGATCGATTTTGCCCCACACTTACCCTCCTGCACATGTTGCCAAATCAGGTTGTCATGCAAAAATGATGACTTACCATTGCTAATGTCTCAAAATAGATGTTAATTCAGATATCTGCGATGACGCACAAATTACTCATGCAAAACATTTGATGTTTGTTATTCGAGTAAATTTTCACTTAACACCTATGGTATACTTTGGAAATTACAGACGTTTTACAGACAGGAAACAGACATACAGACTTTATAAATCTGATGTTGAAAAATGGAGTTGAAATATAATCTGTTAACATGGGCATTGCATGAAAAGATGTATTTTCTCATTTCTAAATGCTTTCGCTCTCCGTGCTGCCGAAAATCAGATAACATATATTCAAGAAACTTAAATATTTGTTAAGCCAACAAACCACAGGAAACATGTTCGTTCAATTTTCACAAGATTTCACTGTATTCACAATGTAAACAGTGAAATTGTTATCAGAGATGACAAAATGAATATTTGCTAAGATTGTTTACATTCTAAATCTAAACATTCGTTGTTGTAAAATTTAAAAGAGGAGTATATGTGCAGGTACGCCACAAGCAGCGATTTGTAAGACAGGTCATTTCTTTTTTGAATGGATAAATAACAACTTCTGCGACTGACTGCAGATCAAACAACAAGGCGTAAAAATTTAGTTGAGAAATATTTCTGCTGGAAAATCTTTCTGAGAATGTTTGTTAATCGAATTTCTTAAATTGACATTGTCTCTCTCCATCAGATATTATAGGATTGGCTAATAGCAGTACAAAAACCAATTGTTGTAATTGTCTGAAATGACAACGCGAAATGCCAACTGCTTATGAATAACAGCAGTTTGATTGGTAAAAAGACGATTGCGTGTGTTAAGCGCTCCTAAACTCGACGGACAAATCAAGCTTCAGCCATAATGCTTTGTTTGATGACTCATCTAATTAATAAACACCAATGAGAAGAGTTTTAGTTTCAATTTTGAAAGGATTTGAATTTAATCGCTCAAATAGAAAGGTTCGCAACAGTTTCCTTTAAATCTTGGACGACCAAATTCACTAGCCCATTTCTGTCTGAACTCAAATCGTAGAACTTCTCCTCGTCAATTATGTAATTTTCGAATTTTATGCCAAAGATATGATCAGTCACGAGGTCTGAATTCTAAAAATTTGAAATAAACACGGTTCTAAAATTCCCGAGCTTGAAAAGCCCTTTTCTGTACTCAATTCCTCCATAAGTCAAGTAGACCAAGGATTGATACAAATATTGTAGCTAGAACCGTCATAACACCGTCTAGGCTGGTGGATTAGCTCATTGTGGAAATTAAACTTTCATGCTAGAACGACCTACTTGTTTCTTCAGCTTTGCAAAAGGAATTGATATACAAGGCAGGTTCAGAAAAAACGCAACCAAATTTTATTTGAGATTTTTCAGAAAATGATGATATTTGAATCAATTTGACGCATAACATCTGAAAACCCGATGTATCCTTTTTTCAATGATACATTATCCATATTTTGACAAAATCTGTTTTGCAATTTTTTACGGTAAAATAGATGTTGATTTTGCTGAATTCAAATCGGCTTTACAAAAATATGGACTAAATGTAAAGCAATTTCATTAATGTGTCAAAACTGCATGTAATCAGAATGAAGATAGATTATAATTTCAGACAGAGAATATTACATCTGCTCAAATATTATTATTTTTCTAAAATTTTCAGCTATCGTTGGACCACGTTTTTCTGAAACACCCTGTAGTTCTTTAGAAGGGTGGAGGTGGGATGGAGGTACATTCAATTTGGAGTTGCATATTTGGAGTCAACTGACAAATGCTGTACGAAAAGGCACATTATACCATCACAATTCTTGCTTATTCAGTATAACACAATTAAATAATCAACATTCAAGCAACAATGGCACAATTTTACCTAATTCGTGTTTGTGTTATCTTCGACGTTCACCTTTTTGAGTTCGTTTCTTTTCCTTTTCTTGTCTCTCTAGCTTCTTATTCTTGTCTGCTTCCCTGTTCTGCTTGTCTCGTTCCTTCTTGTCGTCACTAGCTTTCTTTTGTTTCTCACGTTGTATCTTCTGTTGATCAAGCACTGCTTTCGCATTTACGTTTTCAAATAAAGCTGCCGCGAGTTAAGGGTTCTGTCATGTAATCATTTCTTCCTCATTAAAATGTGAAAGAAATTACGTGTTCCTAAATGTATTATACAATTTCTATTTCATTTTCATGCATATTCCCAACTAAAATTAAATTTTAATCTAATATGAAAGATTATGCAAGTTCTGCAAAAAGCATCAACAAGTAAATGTATATGAAAACATCTACCTATCTAACTAAAGTCGCTGAAGAAGGGGACAAATGAAAAAAATCATAATGAGCGTGAGAGCCACGTGCCCTCAGTGACATGGTTAAAGGATACATAAATGCTGCATATACCAACCACACGATAATTTCATTCGTTTAAAATAATTAGTAACAGAAAAAAGGTCGAGGAAAGAGGGCAAGGATTCAATGGATTACACTGATTTCGGATTCTATAACGTTTTATTCAGAAAAAAAAAATACCTATCTTGTCTCATGAAGGAAAAAGGGAAAGCCATCCTTTCTCGAAATCTGAATTGCCACGCAAAAATGCTGTATCAATTTATATCTGAGTGCCCTGCTTATATTCTTAAGGCCGGAGCACAAGAGATATGAAGGATTTAAATCCATCAAAATAGGGGAATATTGTTTTCTCAGAGCGGACCGTTAACTGATGGACGGGACTTCATATTTTGGCTTTGGAGTTCGATATAAGCATAGTCATGATATAAGGGTATATGATATTCGAAAATCGATATAAGAGTTCATAGCGTATATAATGTTCCCTTGTGCAGGGCCGTCGCCATAGGGGGGTGTAGGGGGTGTGACACCCCCCCTGGAAAAGTGGCTGTCGGCAAATCAAGCTCGATCCTAACGCCAGCATTTGCCGACAAACTTCCATCCAAAGGTGGGAAGCCCCGATTCAGCTACAGAGCACTGATACTAAGAGAATTTCAGACTAATTTAAGATGGTTTGTTACATTACGATTACATGCATGTTGGGTGGTCTAACCCTTACAGATGCGTGAATTTTTGCTCGCTTCGCTCGCACTGCCCTACCTAAGCTCACTAATTTTTTGTCGAAAATACGATTCCTTTCTATCAACAAGCCGACAAGGCCAACTTTTTGAGGAGAACCATAGGCGTAGGAGATAGGGGGCTAGGGGGGGCTGCAGCCCCCCCAACGTCAGAAAAATTTGCAAAAATCAGCCATAATCGGGCAGAAATCCGCCTCAAGTCGGGCAAAATTTTCTCAAACAATGGATTTTTTGTCGGGCAGCCCCCCCAAATTTTATCTTCCCCTACGCCGATGAGGAGAACAGACATGAATAAGTGATGCTAGTGTAGGAAGGGTGGATTACCACCAGCATAAGAGTCTTGGTGTTTATTTATTTTCGTATTCCGTATGTGAGGGCATGCAGTGCTTGAGAAAGAATTGGATGCGTCCAATCAACCAGAGTCTCGCTAGCACTGGTTTAAAGTTATAAAGAAAGGATATTTAAGATTATAAAGGCCCAAAGGGAAGAAACTCGATACTTATGTCTTCTCTGTCGTCCAAGCTCTTGCCCTGCCTTACCCAATTTTGGTACCCTTTTACAAAGAAGATTACCCAAAGATTAACTGATAGCCAATAGTATTTTCGACAATCACGTTTCAAAAGGTGACTGTCATATCATAGAAGATGTATCAACGTAGGTTGAATTTTCAACGACCACGCCCAATGACCACGCCCCTTGTCGGGAATTTAAGGCTTACACCCCCCTTCCTCGACTTCCTTCGCGACGGCCCTGCCCTTGTGACCACAAAACCGCATTTCATTCAAAAATATAAGTATTAGGTCGTATTACTATTGTGGGACTTCTCTATTCAAACTGAAACTCGCACCAATCATAATGAACCAGAAATCATGCTGAAGAATAAGAAAGAAAGTTTCCAGATAATCGATGTGGCATGTCCATTTGACAGTCAGTCTCAGTTCAGTTCAGTTTATTCAATTTAAATTCCACAAGGCCTACATACAAGTACTCAAAACACTAAACACTTGATAACAATTGAATAACTAGAGGCTACAAATTAATAATACAAGCATACAGAATCAACATAAATGAAAAGAAAATTAAATATACATGATTAAGAATTTGTATGAAGAGGAGTTCTTAAGGGGGAGCTCTCTCAAGCTAATCGAGGAGAGAGCACCCCCTTTAAGGACATTTGAATTGTTCAATATAAATTAAGAAAAATTATGGGTAAATGGTGCTGATGACAATAATTGTTTTCAAAAAGGAAGGCTTTGAGTCTTTGAGACGAAAATATTGATTGACAGATGGTGACTGTTTTATGTCTACAGGAATGTCATTGAAGCACTTTGATCCATAGCAATGTATTGATCTGAGACCATATGTACCATATTGATGAACGGATGCCACATATGTATAGTCTGTGTTCCAAACCACTTGGAAAGGAAAGTGGTCTGTGCAAGGGAGCACTAATCCGTGTTCAGATGATGAATTGAATAGATGGCGCTAAAATACTGCGATGCGAGTCCCCGAACAGAAGCAAATCACACAAAGGTTTAACATCTAAATTCACATTTAAACCAAGAACTTCAGAGAGCTGATCAAAGAGGTCTTGCCGCATCGAGTCAAACAGGGGGAAATGCAGGAGAAAGTGCTCATTGTCTTCCCTGTCGGTACCACAAGCACAAAATGGAGTAAAACTTTCAAAGTTGTGTCTAAATTTGTGTTCATTCAGTGCACTAAACTAAGATCTGAAGTCCATTCCCAGATATAATAGATCATATTTCAATAGCAGCTATCAATAAAGTCATATGGCTGTTAAGTAAACATGCTTAAAAAACCTGTAAAACTGGTTTTATCAGTGAGAAAGAAAAGAACAAGTATCGATTGTATCACATGATGAAACCTTTGTTTACTTGTTACTTGACGCCGTTGCTTTTCAATTTTGAGCAAAGATAATTTCAAAGAGAAACCTGTTGGAATCGAAACTGAAAACCTAGCTCTAGATTCTGACAAATTTTACGAGGAGGGGAATTCAGGTTTGATTTGGGATGATGACACGGAATACTGTTACAGTTAAAGTATTTAAGTTGAAAAAATTCGCAGTTCTCACAAAAATATCTTACCCTTCATTTGATAAAACGCAGAATGTTTTCACAGTTACATTGGTAGCGTACAGAATTCTGATTAAATACCCCCTGCTTCTACTAATATGTAGATAGTTTTCACTTCCATTTTTCTATCATCATCTAGAAGAATCCAACGCACCGGGTTTTCCCAAAGGGGCAGGGCACATGTACGTTTCACAGCTTTGTATTACATTACATCGATTTTTAGAAAATGCATACCAGACCTTGTACCAATTTATTGAAAATATACCACTGTTTCGAAAATGGCCTATTTACTTGTTTTGGATATCAAAATCACAAAAATTGATACCGTTTCTTCATACCAAAATGGCGAAAATGATATACCCTTCCTCTCAATAGCACCTCACCAGCATCCGAAATATGACGGGTGTCCCAAAAAAGAGTTTCCCTCTTTCAACAGTTCCAGAAAAACAACCATTTTCTCATTTTGAGAATAATTTCTTGCGATTTTTCTTCTGATTAAAAGACCTCCAAATGTGGATTTTCCCAAAATATTCAGCTTGAGAAACCATTGGAAAGGAGAAAAATCTTGCAATGAAGATATGTTCCATTCCTACCACGTTTCACATTTAAGGTGTGAAGAGCATGCAAACGCTTGTCTATTTCAAAGATTTGTGTTCAAACTTGGCAATATGCAAACTGCAGACCGTATGACCTCGTCTTACGAAGTGTACTTTTTCTTGAAAGAAAAATAAAAATTGTGTTATCTACGGGGAAAACAGACAAACATAATCTTTCTTCAGGAAAATGTTGGTAGAAATTCAACATGCACAGCTACAGAAATGAAACAAATACTCAGATCTAAGTTGGGCATTGCATAATAGATTCCTGCTTGAATTTTAATTAGATTCCATGCACTTTTACAGAAACAACAGCTCAAATCGGGAAACTACTTTCTGGGACACCCGCTACAAGTACATAGAGCCTCCTGGGTGCTTCACAAGGTTGTACTTTGTGAGATTTGAGCAAAAGAGGTCGAATTTCCTGAGCTGGCAATATTTATCATAATTAAAAAGGATACATATTTCATCATGTGTGTGGCTTGATTTAGAGGCTGTATGCTTTTCTTCATCATCGCTGTAAAAAAGATAATGGACAATTCGTTGGAAAGCGCAGTTTGATGATAAAGCGGAGAATGAGGCAAGAGACGACAATAATTGTATGCTTTATTTTATCGACCTTCCATGTTGTTGTTATAAATGCAGTTGACAATTCCAGGAGACTTAAACGGTTAGATAGTTGACATAGACGGTTAAAAAGGTTTTGTTACTTTAACTTAACTTAACTTGAAAAAAGATAATGATTTATAATGTAATACACCGAGCCATGTCAAATTGAATACAAAAAAGTTGAGGCACAAAACAAAACCAGTTGATGGTAACGTGAATCTTTGATACTGTAGGATCTCGGGGGGGGGGGGTTACTTGGTATGTTTGTGGGACGGTGACGTGCCCCTTTTTAGGGGTACTTTTATTCAAAAAGTTACGGAATTATGGGTATCATTTGCAGAAATTTTACGGAATTATGGGCATCCTCTTCAAAAATTTTGTACCGGGTGAGCCACAAAAAGTTCCCACTCTCGACAGGCCAGGATAAATCATACATTGGTCCAATTTCAAATATTTTTGATTTAATCTTTTGTCAATATCCTATATCATTCTCGGTTACTTTTGCTCGATTTTTCAGATGCCTACTTATTGATATATTTACGTTTTCTTGATTTTTTTTTGCCTGCGGAATGCCCAAAAAAGATCGAAAAACATTGATAAAATTTTCTAAGGACTGAACTTGGCAGAATAAAGGAAGTGCTCCTCGAAACGACTAGGGAATTTGGAATGGATTATGTCGCATGAGCAGTTGTTTATTGATTGCACAACATTAGCATCACTTTTATCAAAGTAAAAGTAAAAGTAAGTAAAGTAACTTTCAGATTTTTATCACTTCTTTGAATGGATACTTGCTAGCTACTGTAGTTTGGTAATTAAACAATATTTCAAACAAGCGTGTAGGTTTAGGACTTTTTGATGCGAAGACCTACTACCTAATTCCCTACAGGCATTGTAGCTAGCAAGTGTCATTTCAAAGAAATGACATGATATAGGATATTGACAAAAGATTAAATCAAAAATACTTGAAATCGGTCCTGCCGAAAGTGGGAACTTTTTTCTGGCTCACCCGGTAGAATCATGGGTGCTGTTCAGGAGAAAATTTTGCAAACGCATAGGAATTTTCAATAGATTTGCCGACTTATGACCCGAAAACTCTTCGAATTGTTGGTACCAGTTGTACGAAGCTCTGAGTTTTTCATCCATCAAAGGACATGTGTTATTAAAAAAATTCTTATGTCAAAAATTGGTACCAACAATTCGAAGAGTTTTCGGGTCATAAGTCGGCAAATCTATTGAAAATTCCTATGCGTTTGCAACATTTTCTCCAGAACAGCACCCATGATTCTACCGGGTGAGCCAGAAAAAAGTTCCCTCTTTCGGCAGGACCAATGTCAAGTATTTTTGATTTAATCTTTTGTCAATATCCTATACCTTGGTACCAACTTAATTCGAATTGTTGGTACCAATCTTTGGGCAAAAGGGAAAGTTCCCATCAGATGATGTTGGGGATAGATCAAGATACCCCCCCCCCCCTCCCGAATGTAGGATGCTACGAGAGAGTCTATATGTTGAGAAAAAATGATATGTCTATTCCCCAGGGTTTGATCTGCAAATGCTGGGACAGGGAGCATTTGATTTAGATGGTTGAAATTATGGCAAATGCTACCTCCGACAATATGTAATTCAGAGTCCCTCGGGGTCAGATTGCCCCAGCAACCTATGTCTTGTTTTAATTCCAAACAAAAGCTTTATAACGCTTCAAGCGCTTTGTAAAGCTTTGTAACGATGTCACACCCTTTTTTTCATATTAATTCTCCTAAAATTTGCAATCTACTAACAAACATTGACATTACGAGACGATAGCGCAAGGAGCATGAAAATACATTGCAACCCTGCAGCTATTACACTTAATCTAAATACTAATACAAACACTAATACGGGACTAATACTAAGGATAATGATTTAAATACAAGAATATAATCTAACAAGGAACTACACGAATGAAAGAAACGATCTACNCCTATGTCTTGTTTTAATTCCAAACAAAAGCTTTATAACGCTTCAAGCGCTTTGTAAAGCTTTGTAACGATGTCACACCCTTTTTTTCATATTAATTCTCCTAAAATTTGCAATCTACTAACAAACATTGACATTACGAGACGATAGCGCAAGGAGCATGAAAATACATTGCAACCCTGCAGCTATTACACTTAATCTAAATACTAATACAAACACTAATACGGGACTAATACTAAGGATAATGATTTAAATACAAGAATATAATCTAACAAGGAACTACACGAATGAAAGAAACGATCTACAGTGATCTCTCCATACAACAGACCCTCAAAAAAACCATTAATAAGTCAGATCTCGTTAGACAAGGGTTCATTGGGCCGCGAATTTGTATTCAATGGATTATGTCCTTGAAAATGGGTCTTTAGAAAACGAGAGTTCATTAGGATTCGCTATATGGAGAGCTCACTGTGCGTTACGTTAAAGAAAAAGAAAATGGCGTTGGTTCATTCGAAGCGCTCTGTTGCGTATACATACTTCAATGTAGCCTCAAGGATCATCGTATTTGACATAAGTGGCAACCTTACAGCACCATATAAAAGGATTTTGAGAAGCGCTTCATTAGGGAGGTTTGATAAGCCTTGAGGTTGTATATGGTGTTAATGGCTAATGGCATCGAGAAGACCCTGTCTTTGCAAATCATAGTTATGGCAGAGCAGCAAAAATTTCACACCCTTATCCTTATGTTATATCTGTACATATTTTTAACGTTGGCTGTTATTTCAACTACTTTATTTCAAATAACCTGAAAATAAATTGATAGCAATGAAGATAATGAAATATTAACAATTCTGATAATTTTCCAGCACGAAAATCTACCCAAGCACTTCCTTTGTTCAATATTCGCAGCATGACCATATCTATCTTTACCGAACAAGATTCTGTCAATAGCTATCTGATTGTCAATTTTTGATAGGACGACCCTTCTCAGTCTTTGCAAATTTAAGGATAATCGAGTCATGTAGAACAGTTGAAAAGGGCCTAAACTCTTGATCAAAGAAAACAAGAAAAAGAGAACGATCAAATTTTGTTTTCATGGTTGTTTTGATAATCTCATATACTCTAGCCGTGCATTGCATTTTCGGTTACGATTGCTCATAAATCCTCTCTGGCGGACGAGGGGTTCTTCCATAGTGAAGGTACCTGGGGATGTGCCGCTTTCCAGGGCATACTTTTCGGACACCTAGTCTGTCAGAAGTATACTTGTTGGCTATTTTGGTCCAGGTGCGAGCATACTTTTTGGCAGAGTTGATCTAGCAAAGGTAAATGTAAATTAATATTTCAAGAAAAAGTGCAAACATTTGCCAAATGATCCGGAATGGCAAAATTATGCAATGAAAGATAAAGATGATAATAATCTTAACAGTGACAAAAAATATTTGATTGTAAAACGATTCTTGATGAAGAATGAAGCTTTAACGCCACAAACAAAAGAGTTCCTTTTCACCTGGGGGGGGGGGGGGTGGGTATATAGGTCTACCGTCTGATAACCTAATAACCTAATGATTATTGAAGTAGGTGAACTAACCTGTCTTCATTTTCAGAAACATGTGAATATTGCTCAAGTAATCTCCTTTTCATTTGATCATCCGTTTTTTCTATCGGCTTTACAACTGTTAATGTTTCTTGTTGCTTGTGCATAATTTCTCTAATTTTGTCATCTGCTCGCAAGGCTTGGCTGGTCTCATTGCAAACTAAGAAGAAAAAAACATTACACAGGCTGCAAAAAACATTCATTTTGCAAAGCATGGCATTATACCCCAGTTCAATTATACCATTTTCAAACGAAAACGGCAGAACAGCAAAGCCATTTACAATAAAACGCTTTAGCAAACAAGATCAAATGAAAACAGCTTTGAGAATTTGTGAACAAGGATTGCAACGATTATCATTTTATTCACATTTCAGCTCTTCCAAATCATATCCAGGTTGAAAAAGAGACAAATTCAAGTTGACGAAATTTCCATAAAATCATGACATTCCTGTGCACAAATCCAGTTTTATTTCATTATTCAAGACAAGGCCATGTTCTTGTTAAGTTTAAAGTTTCGAAGCAAGACTGTGCTTTATCTTCAGAATGCAAATTAACGAAAGCATGAGGCTACATTCATATGCATAGACAGACAAACAACAAACAACAAACAAAAAGTGCTTGATTACAATTCCCACCTGAAAAGTAAATAAAGGAAAAAGCCCGAAGGAGGACAATACCTTAAACAGAACAAAGGGAATGGAGAACTGCTGGGAATTAAGTGAATGACGATCACGTAGAACAAGTAGACTTTGATGAATGAGCAGATTGAAACTTTTGAGAACTGAAGCTCAAAAGTGTGAAACAATGCAAATCCAGATTCAAAGAGAGACAAAAGAAACACATCCAGAATGAAATTGTTTAACTTTCAAAAATTTACACAATGAAATTTTTCATGCCCCTTTCAGATAGTACCTTTTTTGAAAACTGTATTCATTCGATGCCAGGCAAGACGATGTTTCAGTCTGAATGGGGGCTAAAACAGCATGCTTGAGCCAGTTTTGCTCGAAAACAATATCATGTAAATGGGCCACAAAGGTATGATAGGATGAGATTTCATGATGAACGTTTCTTGCTTATGCTTCCATAAATCAAAGAGAGAAAATTTTGAAAAACCAAATAAAAGATCGTGAGATAAGGTTACGTAAAAATGGGAACAGCAAGGGCCCTTTGAAATTAGCAGATTAAGAAAGCCATTAAAGTTTCCTAGAAAAAGCTTTCAAAATTTGCATAAAACTTTTACCAAAGTTTTCTGGTAATCTAAAAAAAAGTTTTCAATCTTGCATCAACCCTTTTAAAAAAGCAGAACGCATAGAAATTCTTCGGTCACCAAATGATGGTGCTTTTCTTAAGAGCTTTTACATTTTTCGATTCATTTAGTCCTAAGATCTCAGCATTGCAGATTTAAGAATCAATGGGTTGTAGCAATATTTTCAAAAAGTGAGTGAAGATGCAAAAGATAAGATTTACCTAAATCATTTTCAGATTCTTTATGACGAACTTCATTCCATTTCTTTATTACTTCATTGTATGTATCTTCTGAAATTGGTTCTTCCTGGCAGTAAAAATGAAATCAGAAATCATGCGCATGTATAACTCTCAAAAGAGCAAAGCAATGGTTTGATTACTTGCTTCTTGAGCACTGGTGAATATGAAAGCCAGGCCAATGACATAATTTGACTGAAAACGTCTCTAAATTGGAAAATGCTGCCTGACTGGATTATCTCGCACTGCACTGAAGATCAATCATCTACAAGGTGGTAAAAAGGTGGCAGAGAAAAAAATGGGCCTTTTGCTTGCACTTGCACAATTCTCTGCACCATCCCAAATGAAATGTGTGCAAGCCATGCACCAATGATTACACCATTTACTTTGCTTTGTTAGTTTAAGGCTGCTTTCCATATTCAGCGTTTTGAGCGCGCGGATGCTGTGACCATGATCGAGCGCGTTCCCTAATCTCTGGAATTAATCTCCATTTGATTTTGGTGCGCACTTTTTCTTCGTTGGCCATGTTGAAAATGAAATCATGCATGATGTCCACGCTTTTCGCAAAATTACTACGTATAGAAACTACTATAATATCAATCGTGAAAACAAGCGTTTTGAAGTTGGTTTAAGAATAACAGGGGGTTAAGCAAAATGAACAAATTTATGATACAAGGACAGACAAAGTCAAATTAGAAGGACGCTGCGGAGGAGCGTGGCATGATGTCAGTGTCTTGCAATATGATTGGTTCTTTACGCAGCGATCGCAAGCGCCAGCGACGGGAGTTGAAACGCTCGAAGAATGGCCGCTGCGATCAAATTGATCGCTAAGGCTTTATTAACTGCGCATGCTCCTGTTTGGTCGCAGGGCCCGCGCGCTCAAAACGCTGGATATGGAGAGCAGCCTAAGCAGCGAATTAAGATAATGAAAAGCAAAAAGTTTAAGTGTCAATTTGATGTGGCTGAAAAACGCAGTATAAAACCAAACACGAATTTTTGGAATTAAATTCAATGAGCCCTGCCACACTTGGAGCGAATTTGATAATTCAGCGACGGCTGGTTTTATACTGTACATTTGTGGTGCAACAAAGTGAATAGCAATGGAATTTTCCAGACGAATTTCCTGATGAATCCGGAATATCTCTTGGGGAGCATTGATCATTAATTTAAGCATGTTGGGGCAAACAAAGATGGCACATTTCAGAAAAGTGGCTTGTTCTTATACGAGAAAGAAGACGAGCCAAGCGTATTTATCGATGGTTTTTGTGATTTTCAGCCTGGGGAAAGTGATGCTGACAACTGAACCCATAGCTTGCACATCTGTCATGAATGCAACTACGTTAATCAGTCCTCTCTAAAATCCTGCCTCCTCTCAAACATAAAGGCAATGAACATAGCTACTTGCTTTCTCCTGATCTCCTTCCTACGAATTTGCTTCAGGGTTCTCATGTTGTCATGCTCTCACACATTTTCATAAAACGGAGTACTTCATGATAATTTTGTGTACGGAGTCAATTTTCACGCCAAATTCATCACAACTGCTTTCCTCCACAGCTATTGGCTTCGATGATAACACGCAGTACACGCAGTATTAATCAAATACAAAATTTTCAATACATTTTGTCACATTACAGACGAATTGAATGTAATTTAATTTGCTGCAGCGATGACACACACTACAAACTAAGACTTGGAGTCTGTTTCCATACTGGAATCAGTGAATCTTGTTCACCAAAGGTAATATGCCAAGGCAAACTGCAACATACGCCAAACAAAGAAAGAATACTAGAAACCACGAAAAGTTCACAGCAAACTACAAGATGCCAGTAATGGTTAAAGGCATTGGGTAATGGTTAAAGGCATTGGCGTATCACTTTGTCAAAAGCTCGTAGAACTTGTAAATTTGTTTGTCTTCAAGAAAAGTCTGTAAAAAATCCTTAAAAGTCCTATTGTCAAAAAAATCTTGTACGCCTTTATGGAAGAGTGATACACCCCTCATACCTATTTTGCTGTGTATATCATGTGACCCATATGAAAAAAGATCAATCATCACTCCAAGCACACTAAAAGGACCTGCTGTTGTACAATGCATTTCATGTGATCAGTTTCATTTCACATGGCCGTTAGCCAACAATATGTGCCATTGAGAACCATGAGTCAGTATATCCTTTAATGTTTGGGAATGCACTCTTTATTTACCATGACTCACTGCCTTTAAATTAAGAAATAATACATCCGCATACAAAATGTTGAGAGAGCATCTGCCAAAATTTTTGCCAGAGAGGGTATTGATTTTAGAATGGGTGTGTGTGTGTCGCAGATCACTATTCCTGCACAAAAATTGTGAATCCCAAAATCTAAGAATGATTAACCCTGTTTTCCTGGTAAACCCCTTTACACCTCTCTGCAAATATAAATAAAGAATGACGAAGAGAGCATTCAAGAAAAGCTGTCAAACTTGGACATCTTTAAAAACAGAACAGTTTCAAAACAAAACACGCTAGAAACACGATGACAAGCACGATAAATCGTACACTGGACTGATTTTGAATATTTCTGAGTTAATCTTTAGCAAAAAGCCTGAATTTGTTCTATGATTGTTGCAATTTTTTATTCAGTTTATAGAGCTATAAGCAAGATTCTTAAAATTTCTGTTTTTCAAAAAAACTGAAAGTGATCACAAAAACGTCCATCTAATTTTTTTAAGACTCAGCATGAATGGAAAAAGAGAAAACTTTTTCAGGGTGATTTGAGGATATCGGTCCTTGGCATTGAAATTGAAAATTTCCAATGACCCATCAAGCCACTCTCTAAAGAGGTGTGCCAGTGTCAAACTGTCCAGCCTGGAGCCATGAAATTCCCTATTGTTTATTAGTTTTGTCCGAACTATCTGTTTATTATTTGCTTCTTTAACATTGTTTGATATTTCATTCCAAATAAGGATCCCCCTGTAGGCAAAGTGTATCTTTGCAATTCAGAGTTCAGTCTTGTTACTTCTAATTTCCCTTCTTTCCTCTTTGATTTTCTGAAGACGCTTCCCATAATCTCTGTCCATGTTCCTCCTTCAATGTTTAATACCGGGTGTCCCAAAAAAAAGTACTCCCGTTTGAAAAATCACCAAAATTTGATTAGACAGCCGATCTTCGATTTTCTTTTTTTGTCAAGTAGATCAAGAGCCAAATTATTATCCAATATATACCGGGTGAGTCAGAAAAAAGTTCCCACTTTTGAAAATTCATATCATCAAGAGTACTTCACAGATTGGAATGATTCAAATTGTAGGTAAGAGTTGAAAGGTCAAAGTAGTTTTGTGATTTTTCTCGCTGTCTTACCAGCACTAGAAATGTAGGTACATTCAACTTTACAAAAATTTTATGATTGCAAAATGACTAAAAAAGGGCCTAAAACATTGATCAAATCCAAAATAACTCCTCACACAGAAAAATAAAGAAAATGCAATTTCTCATGGGTGAGAGATATCCTCTGCACATTTAGTGCCATGGGATTTAAAATATTTAGTGTTTGTTTGAAAATCTATGTCTTATAACTCAGGAGAGAGGTGAAATGCCCATTGCGTATTGTTCTGTGTGAGGAGAGTATTAATGATTTGATCAATGTTTTAGGTCCTTTTTCAGTCATTTTGTAACCATGAAATTGTTATGAAGTGGAATTTACCTATACTTCCAGTGCTGGTAAGACAGCGAGAAAAATCACAAAAATACTTTGATCTTTCGGCTTTTAACTAGGATTTGAATCATTCATATCTGCGAAGTATTCTTGGTGCTATGAATTTTCAAAAGTGGGAACTTTTTTCTGGCTCACCCGGTATTTATCCTTGTAATTGGTTTTAAAATTGGGCAATTCTTTGGTAACGGAATTACGTTTCAGAGCTACCAGCACATATTTAAAATAATTTTTAGGGAGACAATAATTTTGTTTCAACCTCCATGATTATAATCCAAAATCAGAAGGTTGTTGTCAACATTTTTGCAGAAATTTCGCTTTGTTGCCATTTTCCAAATCTCATTTGGAGCATTTTTAAGGCTGGTAACGGAATTACATCAATTGTACCAATATTTTGAGGTGGGTTTTCAAACATTAAAACTTCTGTGAAATGAGCAGAAGCCTGGCTTAGACACTTTTGGTGCTTAAAAACAAAAGGTGGGGCAATTGGAAAATGTCAGATACTTTCTAAAGATTTGTCTGAAAATTGTTTTCTATGCTTAAATTTCATGGTAACGGAATTACAGGTCACGGTAACGGAATTACACTTTGTGATTTCCAATGCAAAAAGCTGCTGCAAATGAAAAAAAGGAACTCCAAATTTCATGAACAGTCAAACTAATACTAAAGCTTCCTAAATGTCACTGTAATATTTTGTAAATCTCTCTGAACAACGCATTTGTTCTTTGAAAAAAGTCAATGTCACTCATTTTGAAGATATCTGGCCTTGAATTGAGAAGAACGAGGCTTTGGAGCATCATCAAGCTCATAAAACACATCTTTTTCTTCTGCAATATCTTGGTCACCAGGATCTTTGAATTGATTAACATCTGGGCTCAGTTGG
>REGL01000693.1:38900-62422 GCA_004194395.1 Aurelia aurita complex sp. Pacific | reverse complement strand
ATGCATGTTTTTCAGCCACGAGAGATCTGCGATTTAGCATGACATCGTTAGCTTTGGGCTGAGAATTTTATGCATGTTTTTCAGCAACGAAAGATCTGCGTTTTAGCATGACATCGTTAGGTTTGGGCTGAGAATTTTATGCATGTTTTTCAGCAACGAGAGATCTGCGTTTTAGCATGACATCATTAGCTTTGGGCTTCGAATTTTATGCATGTTTTCAAGCAACGAAAGATCTGCGTTTAAGCATGACATCGCTAGCTTTAGGTTTTAAGTCATATTTTTTGATGTATGTTTTTGGCACCAAAATACTGCCATGAAGCAAGGTATCGCTAGCGATAGGTTCAAGGCATATTTCTATGGTTCAAGGCTATAATTATATAATATTATGTTGTTTCAGCAACACTGGCTTTTATCATAATAGTATCTCACTGAAGCCCTTATTGCGGGAGCAATCTTATCAGAAGAGAACAAGAACATTTTCTGATGCTTGGATCGTTGTGGCAAGAAAAGATCCGTCAAAGGTTTTGAATCGAGATTATATATCCCTGCTTGACCAAGCATTGCAAGGAGTTTTTCAAAAGTAATTTGAAGGATCGCTTACTTCTTCTCAACCACTCGGGGGCCTAATTAAAGACCTTAATACACGGCTTTAAGCTGCTGTTCTGAGTGGTTGGGTTGGAGGGTTCTCCTTCTCATTTGTCTTCATTATTAGTTCCAAGATTATTGTTTGTCATCCTTCTACAACTTTCTGAGTGAACTATTAGAGGATTAGTGTTTAAAGATAAGTTATCTTGATGTAATTTTGAGGGAACCTTTCAGCCCAACCCGTCAGAACTGATAAGTTCAACCCAAGAAGGCACATAGGAAATAAGATAGAAAACGAATAAATTCACAGGTGTCTCCAAATTATGTAATTTTCTGAGTACGATGATGTTTTATAACTTGCAATGTTCATAACATTTGTGCTCCTCGTTGTTTTCATTTGGCGCCGATCATCTACGAACCTATTCTACTTGAGTAATGGAGGGGGCTCTATATTTTGTATGATGTTTGGAAAAATATTTAGTGTGTTTATTTTCTGTCTCAATTTCTCGTTTAGTCCAGATTTGCGGCCCCCGAAGCTCTCTCCATATCTTAGTGGTCTGGAAGGGAAGGGGACGGATCCAATGAGAATACGTTGGTATTCTCACCGGAGAAGTCTCACGAAATTCCAAGACTCTAATGTTCTACACATCTGAGACTGCTTGAGAGGCCTGGTGAGAGCAGTTTCGTAGCCCCTTGGGAATAGGTCAGTATATAGGAAAAATCCGAGCTCATTTCAGCCTTCTTTGTGAGCAACAAGCAGTGCATAGTAATAAAATCGACCCACCACTCCTCCCTCAGCGACGGTTCGCACCATGATCCTACTTTCCTTCCAGACAGCGAAGCCCCCTTCGCTCTCTCCATGTCATATCTTAGTGGTCTGGAAGGAAGGGGGACGGATCCGATGAGAATACGTTGGGATTAAGGACGAATGATTCCTTTGCTAAGCTCGCTGCAATAATTTTCAAGCTTTATATTTTCCAGAGGTGTTGAAAAACAGAGGCCCTAAGACTGACCCCTGAGGAACACTGCGTATGAATCTTTTCCAAGAACTGAATAACCGATTTACTTTGATTCTTCGTTGTCTATTTGCAAGGTAATTGTTAGTTAGTGTCAATGCTTCGCGAGAGAAACCACAAGCATGCAATTTTATGTCTGATGCGGTCCAATGCCTTTGAGAGATCCATCAATACAGCCCCTGCCGCATCACCTTCATCGAGGCTAATTTTGCATTTTTCTTAGAAAACATGCTGGGCACTGTAACCTTTTCAAAAACCACAGACATGTGGCAATAAAAAGGGTGTAATATAAGCAACTAACTGTTTATCCATTCATTCTTTCAAACAGCTTTGAGACCGTAGACAGGAAGCTAATTGGCCTGAAGTTAGTTGGTTGGTTGGTTGGTTGGTTGGTTGGACCCTCAGTTGGTTGGTCCGTTATTGGGACGAGATCTGCACACTTCCGTTCCTCTCAGGTAGGGATGAAAAAAAGGTGATTTTCTACCGGGGGGGGGGGTGTTTTCCCCCTAATTTTCTTGGCAAGTATAACAGCTATGACAATGAACCTTGCACTGTGTCATAAATGAACAAAGGAGAATCCAAAAATAGCATCAATTAATCTATAGTCAGGTCATTTGTTGCTAGGCATCCAAAAACAATACACATTTTGACAAAATTAACCTATTTGCAAAAAAGGGCCTACTTTTGCAAAATAACTGGGTAAAATAAGCAAAAACATATCCAATTAGTAGACTTATTACCTGGAGTCTCTTGTTTCCCAGTGCTCTTTGGCCTGATGATGGCGCTTCGGTCAACAGACATCAGTGGAGCTAAAACAACAACAACAATTCAATGAGATAAGCGTAACTGAGGGTCCTTATGGAGTGACCAAAGAGTGACGCAACCAATTAGCTGCCTGATAGCATTAATTTGTAGTTTTATATAGTTTCATACGGATATTTTTGGTTTCTAATTGATCAGTTAATGAAAATTTGATTCATTGCAAAGTTGTTTGCTCAATAATGATGATTAAACACCATTAATTTCGAATATCTTTGGTGAAGGTGAAATCAAGCTTCATCATTATTTGAAGTCATTCCATGAGTTTTGCATGCAAAATTACTAATTAGTTAGAAATATGTGTCATAAAAACTGATGACGTCAAATTGTTAATGTCAGCAAATACAGATTAAGGTAACTCTGCTTTCCGCTCTAGTGAACAGCGAGATGCCGTTTCGCAAAACCACTCTCCTCAGAAAACAGTTAATTTCTCCAATATTATTCGGTCTATCGAAAAGCGGTAAAAAGGATGTTGTTCTGTATAATCTGGGCAATCGAAAGATGTATAAATCGCAATGTTTCCGTCAACTCTGGCTTCGCAAATCCTTGCTCAAATTTTTTTGCTGATTTCGGAAAAGTGAATTTACCTCTAAAACTACTCGAAAAAGTTTCGATTTTTTTTCGCTCCATCTTTAGCTAAGTAGTTGATCTACAACTTTGCCATGTCTGATTGAAAAAGCTAGGCTAGATTTCCTGCAATCGAATTTTACATTTCTGTTTACTTTTCGACATCGAAGGGGAAAAGCGTTGGTCAAGAGTTTAGCCCATGCAGAACGATTTGAACGCCCGTAGAATTGTTTGCAAAAAAATTAGTTCTTGATCTAAGATCTATGCTCATTGTGGACTCTAAAAGAAATTGATTATCTGTGAATGCTTACGAAAGTCTCGAAAGACACCCAAGGCATGGTTTCGTGAAGTTGCTGGTAAAAAGCAGTAATTTTTAATTTAATTAATATATGCAAATGATACTTTTTCAAGCACACTAAGGATGTCTTTTGAGACCTGCGTATGGTATTCTCAAAAGATGACGTTCATTTGTTTGCCAATGGAAAAACTTCTGAAAGTTATTTCAAGCCTGAGCTTTTGCAAGCGTGCTTCATAGCATGGTAATCTGTTGACCAAGGTTTCTCCATTTCGCTGTCTAAAAGTAAACAGAAATACGAAATTCGATTGCAGGAAATCTAGCCTAGCTTTTTCAATCAGACTTGGTAAAGTTGTAGATCAACAACCTAGCTAAAGATAGAACGAAAAAAAATCGAACATTTTTCGAGTAGTTTTGGATATAAATCCACTTTTCTGAAATTAGCAAAAAGATTTGAACTAGGATTTGCGAAACCAGGGTTGACGGAAACATTGCGATTTATACATCTTTCGATTGCCCAGATTATACAGAACAACATCCTTTTTACCGCTTTTCGATAGACCGAATACTATTGGAGAAGTTAACTGTTTTCTGAGGAGAGTGGTTTTGCGAAACGGCATCTCGCTGTGCACTAGAGCGGAAAGCAGAGTTACCTTAAGTGTATATCAAATGAGAGTACACACTGATTGAGACAAATTGAATCATAGAATTACATAATGTTGAGATTCAGTAACACAAAGAAAAAAATTAGAGCCATTTTCAAGAATTTGCATGCTGAAGTTTTCTCTCTACAACATATCCAAAATGATTTAAATCCAATTTGAGAGGAATGACAATGACCGAATGAGTTTAGAGGACTGGTAGCCTGCGTGCAGACTCAAACCTCCACGAAGGAGGAAATTTCTTTCCTCCTTCATGGAGGTTTGAGTCTGCGCGCAGGCTAGAGGACTGGTGGGTGTTTATAAATTGCACTACAATCTTTCACAAAAATTGTGAGACTGCATCCCCTTAGCCTGACTCACAGACCAAGAGTCAGGCTAGCATCCCCTTCCCCCTCAGTGGCAAGAAAATATGTGTTTTCTGTAACAGAGACAATCGAGTAGTAAATGTTTGGGATTTCATATGTTGGTCTGAATGGAAGTCTCAATAACTTTCTTTGTGAATAATCGAGGTAAGCCTTTTATTTGAATCCGATCGACTCAAAGAATTTTACACAAAATCGGTTATAATGATGAGAAAGATCTTGATGAATAGATTCCGAAAATGTAGTTGTTGGCTATGTTTGATTGGTCAAGTTGTCAATGTGCTATGAAAGGTTAAACTTAATGAAATTATTATGAAAATTATGATTATTGATGATTACAATGATTATTATGAAGCCTCCTGTAAAATTTTTCTCTCAAAATTTTCACGCATTTTGGACATTTCGTGGAGCAACATTCTGCATCGAATGATACAATTCAATCAGAGCTTCGTACCATGTCCGTACGGCTGGACACGGCTGTGATTTGAATGTTAATTTTCCAAAATTGATCGTGATGTCACAAGAAAATGGCCCATAATTTCAAAAAATTAAATATCGATTTTCGGAATTTACATGAAAAACTGTCTATTATAATATGCTTAAAAATTGGATGATTCTGAGCCTGAAAATTCTGATAAACATTATCTTATAAAAAATAGTTTTAAAAAGGATTGCAGACTCGAGTTGACCACCAGTTGAGGACTCGAGGACTCGACTCGAGGTCGAGGTTCGGCGCGCATTGCATCATGGTACATTTATAGTTTTGGGTTTTCGAATCGAAGCTTGGCGGGTTTTGTTTGAAAAGTTGGTTTTGGTGTTGCAGGTGGCATTTATTGAATGTTGGAGATTGACTGACAACAAAATATTCATTCTCTGCCTTGGTAAAGTTCATCAAGATGTATTCATCCATTTTAATGTAAACCTGATACTCGTTTACATTTCAACGAAAGAAACAGAGCTTAAATAGCGAAGAAACATGATGGAACCTCATCAAGGACTTAGGCCCGAAGAAGGCCGCTCAGATGCTAACGGTTCTACTTTCGGCTTATTGCCAAGGCCTTGCAGCATGCCAAGCTTCGATAGAAATGCAGATGCCGTTGGAAAGAAAAATATGCAGACATTACCACCGAAATGCTCGGCAAAGAAAGGCTTGGTATGTATCCAAAGGCCGAGGCAGAGTTGAGGGTAAAATGTGTATCTAAAGAAAGAAGGGAAATAGAGAAATACGAGTGAGACTTCGATAATGTTTGTTGGTTAAAAATAGTATCTTCTGTTTTGGTTGCCACGCAAAACTTATCGTTGCTAACCTTAGTCATATATTGGGCTATTCTATTTTTACTCCGTACAGGGGGATGGAAGTAAAATTCCAGGGGGTCCTTCAAAAAAAATTTCTGGGGGGTCAAAACTTCTTAATGATGCTTTTCTGGGGTGTAAAAATATTTCAACAAACATTTTCCAGGGGCGAACCCACCTTCACAAAGATTTCCAGGGAGGTTGTAGAAACAATCTCCTCTAAGCACGCTTGCTGTTTGTCATTTCCAAGGGGATCATCAATTCTAACTACCGTTTCTCAGGGGGGTGGCTTTTATTCAACGGCTCTTTTCCAGGGGATGCCAATCTGACAAAAATCTTACTTCCATCCCCCTGTATGGCTAAAAAATGGAATAGCCCATTGCTCAATAGGAAACACCAGATGCAATTTACTTGTTTATAATAGAAGGAAATGGAAGTGAGACTAAAAAGAATTTGAAATTGATTTTGAGATACCTCGGGAGTACCTCGGGCCGAGGCTCGGGACAGGAGCAACAAACATAACAGTCAACTTGAGAATGAGAAGAAGCACAGGGCATTTAAACCCTAGCTAGAGTTGACCTTCAGATGAAACTTGAAATTTGCATTGCATGCTACAATTAATTTTTCCATAATAGAATTTGCAGCTAAAGTGATTAGCATTAGCAAGACAGTGTTTCGAGAGGTGAATTTAGATTCTCAAGAATTATACTTGATAATATCTGATTATCTTTTAAGGAAGGGAAAATTTTTAGTCAAATGCAAAACTAGATTAGGCTTTAGTTTCTAAGAATATATTTGTCAGTTCATAAATCAAAATTATACCTCAAATTTATAATCCCAATCTGACAGAATGTTTACAAAGAATGGGTTGGAATTACGAGAAGGTAACTCTGTGTTACTTTCAAACTCTGATCTACAGGGTGTCCCAAAAAACATGTGCGCTGTTTGAGTGGCTGCTGCGGAGCAGCCATAAATCCAATTTTCCTGTTCTAAAGCTTTTTGATAGAAGAGACTTCAACTTAAAGTTTCACACCGAGTTTGAATAAATCTGATAAGTAGCTGCTGATTTATGGAGCAAGAAAGTCAAAATCATTGGCTGCCTCAAAACCAGAGGATTCATTATTCTCCATTGCATTAAAATCAAAGAAATTGATTGAAAAAAGAAAACCTAGCCCGGCTTTCTGATGTTCACAAGTGAAACAGATTGTCATGAATTGGATTTTGTGATAACCAAGAATATTGAACATAGCTACGGTTGCTAGAAATTGTGATGTGGAACAAAAGTGCTGCAGGCCATGACATGCATCCATCAGTTATTTCGCTTCTCAAAAGTGATAAAGTTGTTTTAAGCCAAGAAGATTGCGTTCAGCAGGCTGCCTGGTCAATATCCTTGAGTTATGTGTGGTCATTAATTACTCCCAAACGTGTTTCCTGACATAACTGCAAAGTTTAAGTCCATTTGATGCTAAAATTCAAGTTATAAGGTTAAGTACGGAAATAAAATCCTCTGAAATAAAATTATCCAGTTCCATCTTCTAGCCCTTTGATAGTACCACAGAATACATTTGGTCCTTCTGAGTATCAAAATAGAGAATTGAACGAAGTTGTCTATAGAAATTGTCTATTGAACAGAATACATTACCATTTTGTTTTCAACACCACTGGCCCCTCCTTTGGGGCTACGTAGATGATAGATTTCTAAGGTGTCCCAAAAAAGCTCCTCATTTAATTAAACGCAGAGAAAACAGTTCTAAATCTAGTGCTTTCTATGCATTCTAGCTGAAGCTAGACATTCGTTCTTGAAGTGTTATTTGAGCTCAAAACTCCATTTTCAGATTACTAATTCCTTCCTATGATATATCAAGCTTTTCTTCAAACACCTGGTATCTACTGTCATTTTATCTGCTGTTAATGATATGATATCTACTGTTGGTCTCTATGCAGTGTTTCTTGTTTCTTGATAAGTGCAGTGCTACATAGCTTAGCAGGAAGGGAAATTGGACGAATGAGAATCTGTTTCAATTTTCATGTAATGCTTTTCCTTTGTCAAAGCATACTTTGACTTCTTAAGCCAATCCAAATAGCTCCGCCAACTTAACTGATATAGAACAATTTTGTTTTTATGTGGCAAGTGCTTTATGGTACAGCATGGTGACATCTGTATACCCAGGAATATTTGTAGATTCATGATATTTCTTAGCCAAGAACAACCTATATAAAACAAATTACATTTGTTATACAGGCGTTCAAGCCTTGGAAGTCAATGTCATCTAGCCAAGGATTATTTGGACATGCTTCACCAGCTTTTGGGACACCATCATATCCCTCTCATCTGGACATGATCAGAGTCAATGAACCAGGCCTCAGTACTTCTGACATTTCAAATTATTCAAGCCATGAGATGAATAATAATTTCCTTGATCCTGTAATTCACGAAGCAAAATATGGAAATTATGATTTCAGTCAAAGAGAGGAAGACTTATCATCTTCAAAAAGTAAGTTTTCTCATCTTGATTGTAGATCCATTAATACATTAATGTTAAGGGCAGGAAGGTTGCCGACAAAAGTTCCAGACAATTTTTGAAAAATTGGAAGCAATTTCCTTTTTTGCTTCTTATTATCATTTGTGCAAAATGAGTTGCCTTCGTGCAGAATTCAACTAGCTTTAACCAAAGATCAATACTGAATATACTGCAAGTCAAGCAGACCTGGCTGTTTAAGGCGCGCGATCACGCGTGTGCGCGCCTCATCACGCACCTCAAACAGTTGAGAGGCGTGATCTTTCACGCGCCAAAAAAGGCTTTGTCTTAAAATCACGCACCTCAGCTTTTATCATTGAAGGCAGAGTAGTGGATATTCTTGGAAACTGATATCTTCTTGTGACAGGGAAATCAATAAATCAATTTGTTATCTAAATGAAATACGATATTAACTGCCACAATTATATTTGCTCTCAATCCTTGCTATTTCTTGTATGTGATAGTGACACAATATTATGATTGGGGCAAGGTCAAACAGGAAGATCAAATTTCCATAACGAGAATAAAACTAAAGTTNACAATGTCGATTTTGTTACTTCAATGCCGCTGTTTTTTGCAACACCTTCAAAACTCGTTTCTTCGTCCTCAACCTCAAAAATCCCTCTTTACAGAGCGATATGTTTATTGCTCAGAATCACGCGCCTCAATAAGCAAGGCGCGTGATTTACCGCGCGCCACTAAAATAACTTACGGCCAGGTCTGTAATGCTATCCCTACCACTATGATTAGGGGTGCAGACCTGGCCGTTTAAGGCGCGCGATCGCGCGCGCGCCTCGTCACGCACCTCATCACGCACCTCAAACAATCCAGAGGCGTGATCTTTCACGCGCCAAAAAAGGCTTTGTCTTAAAATCACGCACCTCAGCTTTTATCATTGAAGGCAGAGTAGTGGATATTCTTGGAAACTGATATCTTCTTGTGACAGGGAAATCAATAAATCAATTTGTTATCTAAATGAAATACGATATTAACTGCCACAATTATATTTGCTCTCAATCCTTGCTATTTCTTGTATGTGATAGTGACACAATATTATGATTGGGGCAAGGTCAAACAGGAAGATCAAATTTCCATAACGAGAATAAAACTAAAGTTGCGTTTGGAGGACTTGTGTCCTGAACTGAATATTTGCTTTCCAGCACTCGATCATAAGTTCGATGTGAAGTTGATTTGATGTGGAAGAATGGAAGGTAGTTTGTTGCTCTTATTCCAGGATTGTGGTAGCGCTATGGAGTAACTGGATTGAAAAGCACTCATCACCAAACGGCCTAAATTTGAGTGTCTAACAGAGAACGTAGCACAGAGGAAAACATGATTTTTTTATTCCTGTTACCGTTCAAACCACAATGTTGATTCTTGTAACTTCAACTCGATGCCGCTGTTCTTTGCAACACCTTCAAAACTCGTTTGTTCGTCCTCAACATCAAAAATCCCTCTTTACAGAGCGATATGTTTATTGTTCAGAATCACGTGCCTCACTAAGCAAGGCGAGTTATTTACCGTGCGCCACTGAAATAACTTACGGCCAGGTCTGGTCAAGGTATCATGATTTTCATCTTATCATGAAATCATGAATCCATTATTATGAATTTTTATCTGAGCTGATGTGGTAAATGAAGAAGGTCTGGAGAACAAAGTATATGCAGTGCAGGCCTTGCATGCATTAACAATGTTCTCTTGTTTAAAGATTTTTTCAAAAGCTTTCAAACCACTCCAGAATTCTCCTTTCCACATATTGAGATTTCTCATCCTTTGAGAGTTCTTCATTGTTAATGTTTCAAATTATGCCGGTACTGTATTAGGATCCCATACTGTACAGTAGCTTGTTTTGTTACCAGCCCTCACATTTAAGAATGCATTCACTTCTTTGAGGTGTGGTGGGTTGTTTTTCATGTTCTTTATAGCCCTTTTTGGAAAGATGAAAGTTGGTACATGGAAAGCCGTTCTTGAGATAAATTTTCAGATAAGCAGTACTATCAGTTTGAATCCTTTCATAACTATCTTGATTAACATCTTTGACATGGAGTAAGCCCCTGCTGATAAACCAGTGATTGGCAGACAATAGACTTGTGACATATGGTGGTGGCATACAGATGTACCAATGATTACAGCTATCAGATTACTTGTTGCCTGCCTTATTCAATAACAAAACAGAAGGCTTTATACAATTTGAATTTATAAGAATAACATTTTTTACCTGCCACTTATTTTGGTTATCCTGATGAAAAATTAAGAAAAGTGTCCAGCCAAAGTTTATTTTTTTAGAGTGAAAAACCCACTCGAAATAAAAGGGAACGTGTAAATGGTAAACAGGCTTGTTTATAGATATAACAAAGAAAACTATCTGAGGCATAATTGTTTCTTTGGTGATCTATTGTTCATGGCACATGTGCAACTTCGATTGGAATGGGATATTTTTAGATTTTGTTGCTCTTTGCAAATTCAATCTTTTTGAAACCTTCGCAATACAAATAATTTGCAACTTCACAATTTTTTGCTCATTCAGTAAACAGTTTCAATTGTTTATGACCCTTCCAGCTATACGAAGGGCACAACTGAACAATTATTCTTTAGGTTTGCAACCACTGGTTTCTGCCTGATTAGACCATTCACCTTCAGCCTTGCCAAGCAGACCTGGATGCATTGATCCTAAACTACGAGTCCTAAACTTTATCCGTTTTAATTCCCGAAAGCTATCTATTTCCAATAACAAGAGTGAATCTTGATTTGGAAACTGTTAAACAACCATTAAAGATTATTGCAAACCTTCATATCTTTTGTCCTCGAATTTATGTCATACGTACGATATAATCGTGTTTTGTCTTCGAATAAGCTGCTTGGTATATCTCATTGAAGAACTCAAAGTTGAACGCATTAAAGATTTACAGCATCTTAATTGGCTGTCACGAAATAGGTGCTAGAGAGGCATCTGCAAAGTCTGAAAATCTGCATGCTTAAGATTTTGTGCTTATATCTCCATAACAACATTTCGATTAGCAAGACCCTGAATTTATAAATAAGATGAAGATGTAGAGTCTCATTCAGGTCTCCAAGTGGAATGTGACAAGTTTATACTTTATTTCAAAAAGGTCCAAGAGCACACGAGCAGGTTTTCATTTCCAAAAACCAAGCTGTTGGCGGAATATAGCAAAATTATATGTCCCTGGATGCGTAAGGATTTGAGGATTCTAACCATACTAGAAAAATTGACAAATACTTTGAAACAAACATTTTCATTTCGATTAACCGCTGAAAAAAACGTGCTGCCTTCAAAGGGTTTTTTTGTACCCTTGCGAGCATGTAAATAAAATCTAACATATGTCAGCAGGAAATGCGGTTCATAAGCTACCATTGGATTCTTCATTTCATTTCCTTTCAATTAATTGGATTGGATTCTTCATTTCGGTTGCCCTGTCAGTCCAGGAAGACTGCTTTTCAAATTCCTTGTACTCTACTGGGTGTCCTGAAAAATATTCTGACGTTTGATTGAACGGAGAAACATACGTTCGAGTACATTCGATACTAGATATTGGTGTACTGGCAGGAAACCGTAGCTTTATTATAAACCGGAGGACGAAGAGTGTGACGATAAACATGATTTTTATTTCTCCAAATTCTTATCTTATTATTTTTCTGTGACAATTTTGTGTGATAAGAAAAATTTAATTGTTTGACAAGTCCATGTTAGTGTATAAAGTCAATTCCAGTTTTCGACTAAACATTCGATACATTCGATGCATGCATTCGATACATTCTATCCATTCGAGTTACATGCTAGACATTTCATTTCAACTTGCAGTTTGGTCAGTTTGGCATACAGTAAAAACCCGCGTATAAGAACCTAGTGGATTAAGAACCTACAGGCTGAAATTTTGCAATTAAACCCCAATTATATGAGAACCGATTCAGCCTGGATTTTGAAATAGGTTCTTATTTGAGAGAGCATGGGGTCTTATTCACAACAGAAGTTTGTGGAAGAATAAAAATTTTTTATATTACCTGATGAGAAGCTTTTGAACGATTTTATCTGGATTATATAAACATTTCGGATTCTTCCACAAATTTCTGTTGGGGAATATCTCATAAACTCAACTGATGTGAACTGACAGTAAATAATAGGCCTGAAGTTTGAATCTGAAGAAAAGAAATTCCTGAAAGCCATGAATAAAATAAGAACCAATTTAAGAACCTGAACAGCCTCATTTCCCACTAAATACCCAAAACATAAGAACCTAGTTAGGCTGACTTGCAAAATTGTAGGTTCTAATACGCGGGTTTTTACTGTATCGTGGGAAGAAGCCAGTAATCTGAAAATGGAGCTATGAGCTCTGACATTTCAGTTTCATGTTGACGGCAAAACCAGAGAGGTTTCTACGCCTTCCTGTTTCATGATGGTGAAAGGGGACTCCCTGGGTGAGGGGGGGCAACAGCGAAATTGGATCGACAATTCGTTCATTATTATTACTTTGACGANAGAGAGCATGGGGTCTTATTCACAACAGAAGTTTGTGGAAGAATAAAAATTTTTTATATTACCTGATGAGAAGCTTTTGAACGATTTTATCTGGTTTATATAAACATTTCGGATTCTTCCACAAATTTCTGTTGGGGAATATCTCATAAACTCAACTGATGTGAACTGACAGTAAATAATAGGCCTGAAGTTTGAATCTGAAGAAAAGAAATTCCTGAAAGCCATGAATAAAATAAGAACCAATTTAAGAACCTGAACAGCCTCATTTCCCACTAAATACCCAAAACATAAGAACCTAGTTAGGCTGACTTGCAAAATTGTAGGTTCTAATACGCGGGTTTTTACTGTATCGTGGGAAGAAGCCAGTAATCTGAAAATGGAGCTATGAGCTCTGACATTTCAGTTTCATGTTGACGGCAAAACCAGAGAGGTTTCTACGCCTTCCTGTTTCATGATGGTGAAAGGGGACTCCCTGGGTGAGGGGGGGCAACAGCGAAATTGGATCGACAATTCGTTCATTATTATTACTTTGACGACGAGCAAGATTTCTACTCATTGAGCATATGCAAAGTGAAGGCTTGTTTCCTGTTTCCAGTCGATGGAATTTTCGCAGCGGGTGGCAATTATTTTTAGGTTTGAATGATTTTTGATTGTGTAAAATTTTGCCTGCTCGGAAAATTCTGCGGACTGGAAATAAGCCCAATCGAGTCAAAAAGGTATCTCGGAGAAAACGGTTTGCTGATGTTATTGTTGCATCATGCTAACTGGGAATTTTTCTGTTTCTAGGTTTCACGAAGTGGAACTAACTTTCTTTTCTTTAACTTAAGGTAGTTTTCAATTCTTAGCTCGAATTGAGTGGCTAAGTACAAGCTTAGTTTTCCCCCGAGACCTGTTCTATTCGATTTTCAGAAGTTACTTAATTACTACAAATATGCTCAATGAGCAAAACCCTTGCTTGTCGTCAAGTTAATGAACGAAAGTGTCAACTCAGCTTTTGTGTTGCTCGTCCGGAGATTCTCCCTTCCCTGCGATGATGCCGGAAGGCGTACAAATCGCTCTGGTTTTGCCATCAACATGAACGTGAAATGTTAGAGCTCATAACTCCATTTTCAGATTACTTCTTCCTTCCTTCCCAAGATATGCCAAATTGTAAGTTGAAATATCGAGCGTGTAACTAGGATGAATAGAAACTTCCAGATTCAATGCTTTTTCCTCTGTGTTCAATCAAACGCTGGAACTTTTTTTGGGACACCCGGTAGAAAATATGTCCTGTCGTATATTTGCAGATACTTGTTCAACCCCCTCTTTAATTTTCTTTCTATAAAACCCAAAACAGGAGCATGACATGATTCCGAGACGCAAGTAGTTTGCCTAGCGCTTGTTCTGCCACTGATAGAAAATAGTCATGTATACAATAGCTATGAAATAAAAGCTGATTCAAGGCTACGATCTAGGAAAGTAATGTTTGTTAAAAAAAGAACTAAAATACAGGATAATTAGCTACAAATACATAAATTTACAGATTTCTACAATGTTTCAAATATTTACAATTTTTGTTTTATTATTTTGAATTTATAGAGCAGCAAATTTATATCAGCTCAAGAACCCACCTGGGCCACGAAAAAGGTCTACATAATCTACAATTGCATTTTTCTCCTTTCCGGATTTTGATTTTTCTTTTAATGCTGGAGAGGGTATCTGACTGCTTTATCTCATTGTGAAGTGCCTGCCATAATCTACACCCACGAAACGAGTGAGTGGCCGAGCGGCTTATACAGTTTCCATCAGGTGACTGAAGTTGAGCTCGGTCGGATGAGGTCAAACTCCGGATAGGTGACCTCGGAGGCTTGACCTCGCAACTCACTTCGCCGTCCTTCGGAAGGGACGTTAAACAAGGGGTCCCATGCCTGGATGCGGCATGCATAATGGGCTTAAATAAGCTTTAAGTAGCTAGAAAAAGTTCCTGCCCACTCAAAATATATCACTGAAAAAAAACGATATCGTCTCCAAGCCATTGGACGTTGTCTTATTTTAGTTGCTAATTTCTATGGAGATTGAGATCATCAGTTGTTTTTGCTGTTAACACGTCGCCATACGCTTCAATGTTATTTAATTTGATTAAATTTATCAAATTGATCAAAATTGATAAATTTGTAGGGTGAGTGGCCGAGCGGTTTATGCAGTTTCCGTCAGGTGACTGAAGTTAAGCTCGGTTGAATGAGGTGAAACTCCGGATGGGTGACCTCGGGGTCTTGACCTCGCAACGCACCTCAGCGTCGTTTGGAAGGGACGTTAAACTAGGGTTCCCATGCATGGATGCGGCATGCATAGTGGGCTTAAAAGTTAGCTTTAAAGAGCTAGAAATGCGTCCTGCCCACTCAAAATAGATTATTGAAAAACAAAATCGAACAGTTTTAGTCATCATCATCTATTTCTAGATGACTATGCTATTTCCTTTCCAATTAAAATACGCATTCAGAATGAAAATGAACTTTGAAAAATATTTATCCTGTTACACTTCTCGCTTTTCTTTTTATATCGTACTGCATCATGGCCAAAATAAATAATCAAAATGTCGCGCATCCTATAACGTAATTGTCATTTCATTTCTTGATTTCTCGCTTTATTATTGCCACTAAGATTCTGTCTCAACTCATATCTAGTATTCAGTATTCTCAAGTCCTGAATAGACCCTGCTCCTGCTTATCAATTTTTGAAAAATCTATGTTGCAGATCGACTTTGTAATATTTCTGAGCTTCTTGAAATGTGAAACATGCAAAGTCATGTTTTCTGACGATTTGTTTCGACGATTTGTACTTTTAGTTTTGTTGTTGTAAATTGTGAAGGTATGATTCGACTATTCATTGTTATTCGAGTTAGACTGGTTTCTTCTAGAAGATAGAAAGGTATTGAACGAAAATAACATGACAAACAAACAAAACATGGTGAACTTGCGTTTCTTAGCGCCAAGCGCTGGAATCACAGAAGTAGAGAATACCCAATTGAGTCTGCGACCTCTTGTCATGACGTTAAAGAGGTGGAGCTCTGCATGGGATCGAATTCTGCCCGCCTGACTGTTCTGGCTGGAAATTCAGAGGGTTACACCATCATTTTATATTTTAATCCTGCTTTGATATTCTCTACAGTAAAACAACTTGTGAATTTACCTGATTGCAGGAAATTTTCCAACCACCAGTTTATTCAAGTTTATCCCCCCGTTTATTAGGATTCGGGAAACTTTCCACCCAACCCATCTGTTCTAAATCCGACTGTACATACTAGCAGATACAATAGAAAGTTTTCTGGAAACGTCAAGTTTGCTCGATACTTTTGCTTTCTAAAATTAAGGACTCAGGATACGTGGCTAAAATTTGTGTACTACTTAAAAGGCATCGATGGTCTTAGTCTGAAGTTTTTCAAGATTTCAAATCAAGCTGTCTTGTTTCTTGTTGGTAATAAATTTCTTATAGGTCCGATAAGAAACTCGTCTTTCATATAGGATGTTTTCCTATTTCAAATAATATTTTCTCAGTTCTAGGAAAACAGAAAATATGGTAATTTCCACGAATTAAGGATATCCCAAACTTCTCAAAGGTCTAATGGATTTAAGGTCAAATTTTATTTTATGTGTTTAATTTTCGAATATGAAAAAATGTAAAATAATTTTGATATTGCAGTAGAAACTATTTCACTATTTTCATAATTTATAAGAAATTGAAAACAAATCAGGTTGTCTTGTTTTTTAAAAAGGAGAAAAGGTTCCCTATGATGGTACGCTACAGTTTCTTATATGTCTGTTTTATTTCTCAAATGCAGGTGCTAAATTGTGTTTTCTTGCTTTGAACTATAGTTAATCAATCTCTCTATCTATCCTGCAGAGAATCTTGGTGAGTCGCTTCACAGCTTCAGCTTCGCTCCTGGGTTTTCAAGGGGGACATTTGCCGCCAGCCCAAGTCCTGGTTTGAACTCATCACTAAATGCGTCATGGCAGTTTTTCAATTTTGTGGGTGGAGCTGATGTTGGTACAGTCTTTCCCACTACTACAAGAAATCCTGTAAGTCACTAGGCCACATGCATATATACCGTAATTGCTCTATTTTGCTCCTGGGGCCTTATTAGATTTTGAACATTCCAGAGGGGAGGGGCTTTGCAGAGATGGGAGCTTATTAGAGAGGGGAGGGGGCTTATTCACAAAGTCAAATGACGAAGTCACAGAGTCATATGACAGCTCTTTAATTCTTTTACCCATATTTTGCAGACTCAACATACAATTTTACGAGTCAAATATATAAACTGCACACAGCTTCATCCCAAACCATCTCAAAATTGAAATGCAAAGTTGTATAGCCAAATAAACGGAAAATCTTTGGTAACCTTGGCATTTGATATGAATGGGGGGGGGAGGCTTAATAGAGACGGGGCTTAGTTAAATGTTTGGCTCAAAGGGATGGACTTAAAATAGAGAGGTGGGCTAAAAAGAGCTTCAACGGTACCTTACCTCAGTAAATTTGTTTTTGTTCTTTGTTTTTTGTTTTTGTTTTTTGTTCAAATATAAAATTTTACAATATATCTTACGTTCTACTATACCTATTTTAATTACTATACAACACTACTGGTACGATACCATGGGGAGCGAAAGACAATGACTACCCCATGGCCAATATATAAAAACATGAAACGTTATCACTGTATACAGTCACATTACGAACAATTAAAGATTAATGGATACTATAGTAGATTCTGTCTCATATCAGATGTCAGGTCAGGGTTACAATGAGTTGAAAGATGTCACGAGCGCAAATCATAGAGAGGGGAGTAAATTTGTTCTACCTTGTCTCAAAAAATGTCCTGTTTGCAAATTTACCAAAACTCTTGTAGCCTACCATAAAATTTCGTTTTGATCTGTTTTTATCAACGACCTAGCTATCTTTTAATGAAATATTTGTTCTCACTAGGACAAATTGTAAAATGACACGTTGAAACCCCTATTTTGAGGCATACTTTTTTCAAGTGATGCTGTGCCGCTTCCCAAAGAGCCAAAATTTAGAAATATCTCATTGTTGTTCAAGTCTGCAATGATGGTGCAGGCTTCGTCTGACATCTATGATTAAAGTAAGAAGCTTGATATACACAAAGGAATTAATCTGTATATTCATCTGTGCTTTTCACAGTATGTTTCAGAATCAGGCAGCCCTGAAATGAGTCGGATCTGCAATTTTCCAAGCAATCAAAACGATAAGCTATACCTGGGAAAATACTTGATCCTTGATCTACTTGGGTAAAAATTGAAGATAGGCCATGATATCAAATTTTGATGTTTTTTCAAACGTAGGGGACTTTTTGGATATTCGATACTTTTACCAACTTTTTATTTCTTTTCTCGTAAACTTTTCTTTCTTTTTCCTTTTGAATAGCACTCCTTGAGGGACCATTTTGGAAACAAGGTCGCATTGACCTTTTAATGCTATCCCTGCCATCTTTAACCATGGGGTGTTTTTAAATTAGATTATTAAATTAGATATGTAGTTTTTGCCTGTAATTATTTTAAATTTATAGATATTGTAAATAGATTTCTTTTCTTTCATGATTAGGTATAGTTATTTTTGATGGCAAAATTTTACATACATACATACATACATACATACATACATACATACATACATACATACATACATACATACATACATACATACATACATACATACATACATACATACATACATACATACATACATACATACATACATACCAGTTTTCCATTACAAGTCGTTTGACATTTACCATAAAGCGGAGTCGCTCCTTAGTCACAGATTGTAGCAAACAAGAAGTTTTTTAGTAGGGCTAAGGCTAAATACATTTACTTCGATTCGTAAGTTAAAAGCTTATTTCAGAGAGAAAACAGGCTTCGTTTTATCGAATGGAATCCAAGAATTGGCAAAGGTGTACTGAAGGGANTCGAAAACTTTTCTTTCTTTTTCCTGTTGAATAGCACTCCTTGAGGGACCATGTTGGAAACAATGTCGCATTGACCTTTTAATTCTATCCCTGCCATCTTTAACCATGTGTTTTTAAATTAGATTATTAAATTAGATATGTAGTTTTTGCCTTTAATTATTTTAAATTTATAGATTTTTTAAATAGATTTCTTTTCTTTCATGATTAGGTATAGTTATTTTTGATGGCAAAATTTTACATACATACATACATACATACATACATACATACATACATACATACATACATACATACATACATACATACATACATACATACATACATACCAGTTTTCCATTACAAGTCGTTTGACATTTACCATAAAGCGGAGTCGCTCCTTAGTCACAGATTGTAGCAAACAAGAAGTTTTTTAGTAGGGCTAAGGCTAAATACATTTACTTCGATTCGTAAGTTAAAAGCTTATTTCAGAGAGAAAACAGGCTTCGTTTTATCGAATGGAATCCAAGAATTGGCAAAGGTGTACTGAAGGGAAACGGTCATGGATGTGATTGGCTAGACGTTAGGATGATCTAGCAATTACTTTGTTTTTGCCGTTGGATCATGCTTTCTTCCAAGAATACAGCTAGCCGATTGTTATCATGGGATTGATTTCAATGTTTATTAGATTACCGAAAGCTCACTAATTTATATTCTTCCTCAATGTTTATTTCACCCAATTACTTCAAGTGTGCCATCAAGAGGGAAATTTGATTTTCGTGTCTTTCAAATGTCTGGTCAGCTTTCATGCAGTCTGATGAATGTCTGGCCTCTCTGTCACTGCTGTTAGCGTGGAAACTTTGGGTAATACCAGACGTATGAATCCTTTCTGAAAGAGAGTAACGATCTTTGTGCCGTCGGATTTTGAGATGGATGAAGGTAAGCATAAATGTATTACTGGGTAGGAGACTTATTTTATAATCAATAAAGGTAACAGACGTTGGGGAAACCTTACGATTAAAAGGCCAAGGTTGATAAAAAACGTAGATTAGAATCGCTTTAAGAGGCTGCAAGATTAGGAAGGTGCTATGTTATAGAATAACTTACCTAAAGATACTCAAGGCCATTTCTTCTAAGCAACTCTGTCAAAAGTAAAGATATATATACTCTCATTGCTTATCTGCTTGCCTTTTAGCGTTTGTACTCTTGATATATTTTTATACTGTATTTTGTTTCAAAGCTATCCAGCCTAGACAAGCATTTTCTTTTCTTGCGTTGCATAAGGTTGCCTGTATTAGGCCGGAATTAGGATTTTATGGGCTACTATGTTGATTTCCCAGCTTTATTATGCAAACAAGAATGCTTGTAGAAATTTAGTTTGTTAAATCAGTCTTTTCTTTCCTTATTTATTTGGTATTTTGTAATATAACTATTTTGGTTCAAAGGCATCGATTTTATGAGAACTGTCTGCTTCTAACAAGGAGAGTTGAAAAGAACAGTCCCCTAGCGATACAACATAGATAACAGTAGTTTTCCCGTGTGCTCTAACACAATTGAATTTTGTTGTAAAGAAACAGTATGTTTGTCATAAATGTTCACACGTGTATGAATATGAATTTGATTGACGGCCAAGGCCAATTATTGGAATCTTGCTAGACACGGCTTTACTAAAATTGCTCGTGATTATGGAGTGGAAAAGCTGATTTCGATCAAAATAAAGTTTCATGTCTATGTTAGCCTTTTTCCATACAATGAATTTTCATAAAACGAATGTCCGAAGTAAATTGCATCGCTAAAAATTGGCAAAAGCCCGACGTTTTTGTTCTACTCATCTGTCACATTACAGCAGCGCCCAACATGGTGTTGATTCCAGCAGGTAAATTTCAGTATCTTTGTTTGAAACTGCTTACGAAATAGCTCTTTTTCTTTTTAATTTATAGAACAAAGCAATAATAACAATAGATGGCAAGACTTCGAAAATTTTGGTGGCAAATGAAATTGCTGGAAAATTATTTGGGTATTTGAATGATGAATTGACTGGAATGAAAATGTCGAAATTATTCACTATGAAAGATGGCTTCAAGCAAGATGCTCTATTGGAGCAGCATATTGACACAGAAGGGAATATTGTCATGGTTTCTGGAAAAGTGGTAAGTAGTACTATACTGTGTTGGTTATTAATACATTTTTTAAACAGCCGTAATTGCTACATGTAGTTTTGAGTAATGCAAAAGAAACAATGTACTGCTGAGTCAGCCAAGAAAGGTTTTTGGCGTTTGAAAAAATTTACCATTTTAGTGCTCTCGGAACATCCTTGCTCAGCATCATCGAGGCCCTGATAAACCCGTTACCGCTATAAAACAGTAGTACGACTCAAACAGTCTCCTTTTGAGCCAGATGGTTGAGTAGGCTGTAGACTTGCCACAAGTCTATTTCGTCAATTGTAGTAAGTCTACCTGAAAGTATATTACGACTTGGGGCAAGTATAAGTAGGCTGTGGAGAGCGATTTTCCGTTAGCGATTCTTATAGGTTCATATCCTGGCCGATGGTCGATTGAACCATATTAGAAATGATTCTAACAGGCAATATATGGAACGAACTGCCTTTCGTTACAAATATCAATATTACATAAACGGGATGATATTTTGCTACATCTTTGAATAAAACCAGTTCCTATGCTGGAAATGCAGCTCGTGAAATGCATGCATTTCTTGTTGATTGAAGAATGGAAGAAATTGATATCTTGATTGAGAAGAGCTAAAACCTGGTCTAAACATAGCACGATAGACTGACACGTGCCACTTCTGTTCCTATTGTTTTCATCAATGGAAAACATCAAATACAATAGGTCATATTTAGACCCAGTTCCCCTTGCTAGGACATTGATTTCCTTTAAGGAGGCTGCTTTGAATACCGGGTGTCCCAAAATGATGTATTATCGTTTGATTGCTTATATGTCCATAACCGATGAACTGATTTTCAAAAACTTTATTCTATCCGATTGCCGAATAGCTAAATTGTATTCGATGATATTGGCTGTGGTTTAGGCCGATGTCTTCATGTTGAAAAGAAGATCGATAAACCTGCTCAAATTCAAGCCTTATATGGCATGAAAAAGAAACGACCTACTTTCCCAGTATAGATGTGATGCAAAAGGCTGAACTTATATGTCGTTCAGAGAATTTATGTCGTTCAGAGAATTTATGTCGTTCAGAGAATTTATGTCGTTCAGAGAATACAAATTCAGTTAATACTGAGTTCAGAGAATACGAATAGGAGTTCAGCCTTTTGTGTCGCATCTAATATGTTGACTGGAAAAATAGGCCGTTTCTTTCTCATGCCATATAAGGCTTGAATTTGAGCAGGCTTATCGATCTTCTTTTCGACATGAAAACGCCGCGGTAAAACCACAACCAAAATCTTAAAATACAATTTAGCCCTTAGGCAATCAAATAAAACAAGGTTTTTGAAAATCGGTTCATTGGTTATGGACATGTAAGCAATCAAACAATGATACATCATTTTGGGACAACCGGTAGATCGAAATTTTTCGATAAATTTCTTTCAATCATAACTGCAATTGTCAAATTTATCATTATATTTGATATTTGGATTATCTCATACTAGTCAGGAATCTGTCCTGCATAGTTTCGGGCAATTTCGAATCATGTTTGATATGTGTCCAGTGGGTTGTACTGCAGATCACAATTTACTCGTTGCACGTCTCTAAATTACTAGTGGGGGCTTGTCCAGCAATATTTTGTCTAAAATGTAGAAGCAATGTATTTTTGTAACTTTCTATCAAGATCTATCTCATCAGTGTGTCCGATTTTGTGAAAAGATTCGAGCTTTACTGTTTTTACTGTCCAAAAGAGTGCGCAAAAACATATAAGCACACACTGGAAAAGGATTACTGGACAAGCCTCAAAAGTACTTTGGAGATGTTCATCCAGTGAAATAATAATATACAACCCCAACATAACATGAACAAATTTTAAACATGATTTGAACTTGCCCGAAAATTTGCTGGTAAGCACCCTTATATCGCCCATTTAATTAGCTTGCTGACTACCAGTAGAAGTCCATATTTTTGTCATTAACGCATTGCAATTTTTCGAGTTATCATAGATGTGCTTTAATGTCATCTTACAGTGAATGATGTCCGTAAATTTTTCTCGCTTAGGTTGAAGCTGTTGACCGTGATGATAACATAATGCCAGTCTCACTTTGGATGAAAAGAATCACTTCTGATGGTGACCCGAGATGTGTTGCTATTATTGAACCGGTCCAAAGAGCAATTGGTTCTTTTCTATTCAATGCAGAAGTAAGTCTATTTTAAGAATCCTTCAGCTGCTCTGCTAGATTCATTTGAAGTAGAATGATGTTGAGTGACAGCTAAACCAGATAAATAAGAAGCGACTCCTGGAGTTTGAAAAGCTGATGCTCCCTGAAGAAATGGGCAATGATATTTTTTAATACCTCTTTGAATAGCCAACATGTTCAACTATTTTCAGAATTTTTCCTGACTGAAATCGGTCACTCCGTTGCGCTTTTACAAGGACTTTTCTAGATTATCGATGTTTTTATGTCGCCCGGAAATTGTTCAAACTTAACGAGAATTCCATTTCGGATAGTATCTGTAACACGTAATAATTCGCTAGTAAAGATTTTATTTGCCATCTTTGCTCGATCAGTTATTTTGTACTGGGAAATGTGTCGAATGAAAATCAGAAAAATTGTCGACGTTTGAAAGATCATCGAAATTCAATCTGTGAGTCTCTTTTGTTGGTCAGTTAATCCACACCAAATTTTAGCCAACAGTAATAGTACTTATGCTTTTTTTTTTTTTTTTTTTTTTTTTTTTTTTTTTTTTTATAATTTTTCAAAATTTTTTTTTTTTTTTTTTTTTTTTTTTTTTTTTTTTTTTTTTTTTTTTTTTTTTTTTTTTTTTTTTTTTTTTTTTTTTTTTTTTTTTT